>CM038721.1:33440478-33667978 GCA_021613375.1 Megaleporinus macrocephalus
GCCAACGGGCCCTTTATAGGGGAGCACCACCAAATGTATCCAGATTTCTGCATAATTAAATGATTAACATGCCAACACAGTCAGAGTGGTTTGATATAAAACGCTTTAACTTACCAAGTCAGCATTGTTCACAGTGGTGGTGAGGAGTCCAAGCTCCCTCACAGAAAATTATTACAAGACATGGCTATGAATAGACTGCATGATATCTGAGACAATGTTATAAAGTAGTTTGTGATGCAATTCAGGTCTAAAAGGTGTTTTTATATATTTATTTTTATATGCTCCAGGTGGAGTGATAAAAGAAGCATATTCTAGGGCAAGACAGTGAGGAAAGAAAACAGATTTCCAACTATTATACCACCATCAACATTAGAAGACACATGTAGGTTCATTGTTTTGGATAGTGAATGAAATGTCTATATTTGTGACGTGTATATATAAAATATGCATCTGTATATTTCTTTAGAATTTCAAATCAAGCCACTCTGACTCTGTTTACATTTTCAACACTAAGTTATGGAGAAATATTGAAAAGTCTGAGGAAATCTGCTTGAACACATTCAAATCTGCTGCCAGAGGAGTTATGAACAGGTGCAAGTTCATGTTGGCCAGAGAGTGACTTCTTCTGAGAGCTCTTGTGTTTCCTATCACTGCATAATTAACTATACAGTTAATTGTACATATTAATATTGACTACACTGTTATTTTTTTACACTATGCCTATTATATTATACATCATGTATACAGTCTATACATATAAATAGTGCTGCTGCTTTTTATTACATATTTGCTCTGCCAATTTCATAACTGCGTATTTGCACTACCAAAGTCTACACTGTTTACACTGGTTAACTGCACTACTGTCATCACTCCCACATACACACTTTTCTATTTTGTATATACTATTTATTTTATATTCTTCTTTTATATATATGTATATATTTATTTTTTGTTGTAACTGTCCTGTCTTACCCTGTGCACTTGTGGAATAGCGACTGACTGACTGACTGTCTGTCTGTCTGTCTGTCTGTGTCTGTCTGTCTGTCTGTAAGATGCACAAAGCTATCCTCTTTCAAACAAGCATTCACACTCATTCAGAGCGCTATCAGTATTGTTAAGGGCTTATTATTGAGCAATCATAAGGTGGCACATATGCAAACTTTCAATTCAAATATAAATAAAATAAAACCTACACATTATTGGCTGAGTCAGATTATGTTACTGACGGAGAAGAGCTGGTTAAACAGCAAAACTGGTCAGGCAGAAACCCTGCCTCACAGGGTTAAATCAATAAATCTCCTAAATGTTCACTCCCTTACAAAATATCCCTTATGTTTTATAATGTTCTGGGGCTGTTCTTAAACTCTTCACCAAAGCGTTGGCAACTCAAGTGCTGGGATTTTGTTATGCCAATAAAGCAACCTTGAATTAAATGGAAAATGAAAGTGAGTGAATTAGAGAGACAGAGAAAGAGAGAGATTAAGAAAGAATGCCCTGTGAGTCAGTAAAGAACAAGCCCAATTCAAATGTAAGAAAAGCCTGTATTTCTTTCTTTTCCCTAATTGTTTAAATTGCTGTTCTTACTTGTTCTTTGATGATTTAAGCCACTTTTCATTACCAGTTACTGGAATACAGACCACTTAAATCTTTAAATGTTCTAAATCTTTATTCTTTTCGTCTAAGTGATGCTTTGACAATACAAGGTCCTGCCAGTAAAGCTTACTGAGTTTAAATGAGTTGAGACATAGAGAGGGAGCGATACAGAGCAAAAGAGAGGGAGAAAGAGAAACCAGTAGAGAGGGAGAGAGTGAAACAAAGACAGCAGACTGACCGGAAGTGAGTGACAGTGGGTGGACACAGTACAGTATTCAAAGGTTGGTATGGTGAGTGCTGTGGTTCATAAATCAATAACAGTCTCACGACTTCAGCAGGAACGCTGACTCTCTTTCTCTCCTACTCGCATTGGGCCATTTGCTGCGTCCTATTACAACAACGTCCATTCAGTACGACGTCCTGTCAAACGTCAGGCTGGAACAGGGCTTGAGCAGATTAGCAAAGAGAGAATTATTAAAGTGATGAGTCTGTGGAGGACTTCAGCCCCGAGGATGTAAACATTACCTCTGATGTAGCTTGGCCAATTATTCTATCAGACGCTGACTAATCTATATTGGTGTCTTTGAATTATTCTTTCAGTCTTTTTGCCACTTCGCTCTCTATCTCTCTCTCTCTCTCCTTTCTCTCTTATGTTGTCAGTTGCAGTGGAGTGGTATTGATCTCAGGTCCAGCCTACGCTCCCTCGCTCGCTCTCCTACTTACACACACAAACACGGACTCTCTCTCTCTCTCTCTCTCTCTCTTATTCTCCCATCGCACTCTCTTAGGTTAATGAGCAGATAGACTGATGAGCTGCAGACGGAGTGAGGAAGGGAGGGGGGGTACTGAGCGGAGGGGTGTAGACAGTGGGCTGTCTGTCAGTTATCCAGCCTCAGGACTGGCCTGCATTGATCTGACTGTGCTGTAATGGATGGCTCCTCAGTGACACAGGCACAGCACTGGGCCGGTGTGGAACATGGCCCTCAGCTAACAGTGACTCGCGCCTGCTGGTAAAGCAAACATTTCATCTGATGACTGATGTTCTGCCATTATTTGCCTATAGCCTGAAACAATATTGTACTGAGCCGGATATATTAGCAATCCTTTCTAAGCTTTAGATAAAACTGGAACGCCTGTTGAAACCCTATTTGATGTCCTATTACTGTAGGGAAGGATTTTCGAGAATATTTTTAGCACCCTTAAAAACCAGTGGGGTTCTTCAGTGAACGGTTCTATATGGACCTATGAACACTCAAAGAAGCCATACATGAATTAAAATAGTTAATTTCATGGCTACATGTTCTTTATGATGGAAAGCCTGATGTTTAAAATGTGGTGTTGGAGTTTTTGGTCATGGTCAAATACTGTACAGCTATGTTGTAACTGATTGTTACTGACTTTAAGGTGTTTATGTGCAATTTAACTGTTATTAAACTACATGCTAACACTTTATGAGAATCCTATATTCATAACACTTTATTAATGCATTTATGAAGCATTATAAAACATAAATAATACCTTATAATGTCTGTCATAAGCTTTTATAATTGCTTATAAAGAGTTATAGTGATATGCATAATGCTTCTTAAATAAATGTAAGCAACTTTATAATGTTAGGTTTTATGATGCATTATAGTATCTGTTCATAAGAACATTAAACACATAGATGTTGATATGCATTATTACACACTAAACCAAAGTTTTGCTTTAGTTTTATCACAACAGGCCCAGTAATACATCTAGATAAACAGTTCTTTAGGTAAAATCACATCCAGGACAAGGTAGATGAGTCTATATGTAGTTTTAAATTCTTTAAAATTAATTAATTTATTTATTTTTAAGGATAATTTTTTATATGTGCTATTGTTTTATGAGTTGAGCCGTCTACAGATGCTAGACTGTTCACAGCCCTGTTTAGCAACATGGCTTACAATTGCGTTACTCACTTCTCAATTGGTTTGCTCACTTCTAGTGAAGTTAGCATTTAAAACCTTTAAAGACCTGCTATAACGCTCTATAACATTAATGTATACAGTTTTCTTATAAACTTTCATATGCTATAAAGTCATATAATCTTGCTTTATAAAGTATTATGCATGTAATGCATGCAACTTTAGAGTAGTTATATAACATTCCGCTTTAATATTGTATTCACAATGAATTATGAATACAGGATTCATAGGAACCAACTATACATAACCATTCCTAAACATTTTATAAGGGTAGGCTTATAGTAGAGTGTTAACCATATACAGCATACCTAGAACAGTTTCCATTCGGGCCAGAGGGGCGACAACTCTGGATCAGTGCATTCAGAACTCTGAAGAGAGTCAAAGATGCGACAAAGCTGAATTTCAACTTTAGTAGGAGCAAAGCAATGTGACAGCTACTGAGAATGAGAAGTGTGCAGGGTGGTCCCTGCTTCATCTCTGCCACTGTGGAAAGGTCTGCACCTGTTTTGGTTCCTACTAAAGATGGAGAAATGTGGGTAGTGCTTTCGGCATTGACCGTAAAGACCAAACACTGTTTTCTCCAGATGCTGACTGCACAAACACCACGCTGGGATTAACATTTATAGACAAACTATTCCTCTCCAGGATTTTTATTTTTAGTGGAAACACATCTGATTTGTGCTTGGCGTCAGTGAAACCTTGGCAACCAACGGTCAGCCTGAGTTCAGAAACGGCCACAGGCGATGAGCAACCAGCGATTTGGGCAATAAGAGGTGAAAAGTCGCTCCTGGTGTGAATGCTGGTTTAGACCTTTTCACACTGTGTCTGAAATTTAAACACACAAACAAACAAACAAACAAACAAAAAAGCACATCCTAACCCTTGAAGAACAGATACAGTCTTTGTTATCAGAGCTCATCGATGCTCATGTTGTTTGTTCCTGTTAGACACTACTGTGTATTACTGCATTTCTGTTAAACAGGAAGTTTATCCTACCCATTATGTGATGCTTTGCAAAATCCTGTCTGAAATTTGACAGTTCTGCTCACAAAAACAGCAACAATCTATTTCAACCAGATTAAATCCATCTCATCCACCCAGAGGAGGAGGAGTGGACCATGGCAGCCTTCTTCCATTCAGTGTTGGCAGCTAGAAGGCATGTGGAAAAGGAAAGTAGTGCTGCTGTTGATATTCTATAGGATATAGGCAGAGCTGTGCAGTGTATGTTGCTATGACATGCTGACTGTAGTCCTCCTGTTCAAATACAGGTTTAATAGCAATAGCAAGTTCCACTGATGGCTGTCTTGATAGAACCAAAGTAATGTCTGTCATTTGCCAGACCACACTGGTCACTGCTGGCAGGGGAACCATAAATAAATCAAAGAGCAGTAAACTAACAAAAGCAACGACTAAGTGCAGTGAAGAAAGCTACAGTTCCCCTCGTAACAAGACGTAACACAGCGTTACTAGAGTAGTTGGAGTAGTTGGAACCACTGAGATATATTCTCATTGACTAGAATATGTTCAGCTTATGGAAGTCACATAGTTTTCAACTTTATACAAACACATTTCCACAATGGAAACAATGCTAGTTAATTACTGAAATATAAAAATAGATTGCCGCTCACAGAACAAAACCTTGATGATACCTTACCTTACTTTTAATGTTAGTCAATGGAACCAGACATTTATGTTTTTGATCCCCTCATATTGCTATAACAACAGGCACTGCTTTAAAAATATGTGCCAAATTTGAGCAAATACAATTACTTTTATTAAGTAAGATTATACAATTAACAGTTTTTGTTGTTTCAAAGAGGTTTTTTATAGCCTTCTTTGGTTATCTGTCAATAAAGTACTTGTAAATCTTTTAAAATGCTGCTTATGATTGTTTTATTCTTCAGTGGTAAATTTTTATATTGCAAGAATATGATTAATCGTCAGAATAATCAGCCCATCACTCAGTCCCTAATATAACCAGCACTGATAGGCCTAATTACAATTAATACACATAAGCATCTCGCTAAACTGCATTCTAATTACGAACATTGCGCTTCACTCCAAAATAAACAAGGAAAACATGTTCTAATCGTATTCTGAAGTTTTGCCCTCCCTTTTCTTTTTCCCCGTCCCCCTTTTTCCCCCCAGCTGGAGGCATTCTGAGTCGGGCTGCTTGCTCACTCCTCGAGTCACCGGGCCGTTTAGCGGGCTGTGCGAGGAGGCTGAATTCGGCAGGTCTCAGTATGCACATCCGGCCTGGTGAAACACACTTATGAATTCAAAACAGCCTGGAGTCATGCTCCATATTTCATTCAAGTTGAATATTTAAAAAGATCAGCCCACTCAAAACCCTACAAACCTTTCTTACTGATGCCCCTCTGTCCTAAAAATAAAACCTTATATGCCATATTGCATTACATCCAGCTGCATCAGGCGCACCAGCTCCCTTTCACGAGGAGACGGGCCCTTTCTGGTAAACAGGCTGTCCGCGTCAACAAAGCGTATGCTCGTCTCCACAATTTCGCTCTGTTTCCCCAGCTACTTTCTGCTCGGCGAAGCTGGGGTAGCAGACCTCAGAGCAGCTTCAGTGTAGACATTAGTTACACAGACTGCAGAGCAGGTCAACAGCTCACTATAATATCGCCTCTGTTAAAAAAAAAAAAAAGCAACAATTATCTCCAAAATATAAACTTTACAGCAGACAAAAACTTTAAAATGTACTTTTAGTGAAAGTTAATATAAAGAGGTTTATTCCAAGTTATTTTAGTGCATTTCTATTGGTCCCAGGGGCGTAGGTTTGCATTGGTGGAATCTACAAATCTATGGACCTATGGACCTAATCTCCTAATGCTATTTCGGAGCATTTCTATTGGTCCATTCATCATGAAACGTTCACACAATGTAAATTACCACTGTTTTATATATATATATATAAAAAATACAATATATATATATATATATATATATATATATATATATATATATATATATATATATTAAATTCATGTTAAACTAATGACTGGCAAAGTTTGGACTTCAGTGCAAATGAAACAGGTCTCATACATCAGTAGTAGATGGAGCTGCATAATCTCCACAAACCCAACAACGTGACCATCACAGAACAAAAATCCCTGTCAATGCGTCAATGAAAGCCCAGTTAACAAAAACAGATCCAGAGGACGTTCATGAAACAGGTCTCAAACATTAAGGTTAATACATGGAGCACTGCATAACCTGGTCCTGTTGCCCACAAAATCAAAGTAAAAATCCCAGAAAACAATTAAATCTTTCTTAATGTCTCAATTAAACTACAAGACATAGACTTGTTTCAGCCAGTTTCCAACCAGTAAACAGTGAGTTTACATTTAAACACTTATCAACATTACTTCAGCCATAGTCCAACGGACATCTCTTATACATTAGCATTAATAAAAGCAGGAACACTGATTGTTATTCATAGCTACAGACGATGTTAGCCTGCTGTACGCTGTGCGCCAAAGCCTAGCATCCCCATTACTGTTATTATGTTGGACTCATTTCATTTTTGCTGCCATCCTCACACCCATGTGTCTCCCACGTTCTACTTGAGTCTCGCACAGTGAGTCTCATATGACTGGAATGTTTTCCTTCCAGTTTTGACGCTGCTAACAACCAAACGTAGCTACAGACTCTCACATGACAGGAGCACAGCCAATCACACTGGCCATATGACTCGAGTAAACTTGATTTAACCCTTTCTGCACCTCTAGGTTAATGAGGCGTTGACCGATCAGGGTCTTTTTCGGAGGGCATCAAATTACTGGTGGTGACAATGCAATAATTCCTGGATATTGGTGAGGACACGTCACTTTAATCCAATTCAAATTCTACGCCCTTGCTTGGTCCAGTAGTCATGAAACCCTCACCGCATACAAAGGGCAGCTGTCGTATTCAAATGCTTCTGAACATGTAGATATGCTTTTATCACTTTTCTTCTAACTTGCCTCACATACAGTGGGTTTCCAATGCAGTCATTCGAATGATCTTTTTGTTCGGAATGTTTCGGCATACATACACTTGTTCCATCGTAACAAGTCAGGTCAATCAAGAAAGGATCTCGCTGACAGGGAACACGGTTTGAAGTTGACCTAAGAAAACTTTTTCACATTCTGTTTTTTTCCACGTTCAGATCGTTTTCTTTCAACTTGCTTTGCGGAGGATTTTTACACAAAGCGCTTAAAATCATCTTATTGTTCTGAAAGTCTTGGTATGCATACACAAGCAGAACAGTTCCACCACAAGAAGACAGGCTCATCGAGCCTCGAGTTCACGTTCTGACGCCAGAGCCGTTTGCCAGCTGGCAGGTATTGAGCTGTACTAGGGACAGAAATCTTTCCCGCACTGAGCATAAGCCTTCATATAAAAATGCCCTTCTATAGCATGACAGCAGTGAGACTGAGGCAGAATGACCACTGTTCCGAACACAGGCGCCTATCACAGAGGCACGAAGAGACGGTGGTCGAGCCCTATTCTCCGTTTAACCGTAGACGAGCAGTGAAAAGGCCTTTTGTGTGATCCAATCTATTATCCAGAGACTGACATTTACACAATACAAATGCTCGTTTTTCCCACTTGACCTGCGAGTTAACCCCCTGGCCGCTCGCTGCGTGACAAGGCGCTTCGTGCCTGTGTTCTATTCTGGTTGGCTCCTGCCAGGCCTTTTGCATTACTAATGAAAAAATAATAACAATAATGTTAAGCTACAGCATACATTTAATCAAATCTGCGGGGCCTAATCCCACTCAGGTCAACAGAGCCTGAGCGGAAACAAATGAAGCTTGATTCGGACTGCGAGGAAGTGGGGGTTGAAGGTCACATGTTTTTAATTAAACTTAAACCAATGGCGTCAAAAGAGAGAGAGAGAGAGGGAGAGAGAGAGAGAGAGAGAGAGAGGGAAGGAAGGCGAATTGTTTTAGCCCATAATCTCTAATGAGACTTGTGGCGTAGGCGATAAGAGCAGATGCTTTGTGCCATTCTGCCACGGCCTCCCTCTTTCTGAAGTTATTCTGTAATAAAGCGAAACTACGCATATACATATTTACCCTTTTAATGAGACAACTCTCCAGACAGTGCTAGCCATGCATGGATGCATGAATAACTGAAAAGTCACTTGAACTTATTAAGTACATTAAGCTGAGAGGATTTACAGGGAAAAAAGGTACACACTTAAGATATGACATGAATATTTGAGGCCATAAAAAGCCTGGGGGGGGGGCGAGCGTATAGGCTCCTCAGGGGATCTAACTGCATAAAATAACCTAAAGTGTTTTTATGGCTGTTAATAGACAAACAGTCCATATAGCAACCAAAGTCAGACCTTTACATGCTGCTCAAAGGAATGCCAATGCTAAGGGCGCTAATAAGAAAAGAAAAGCAAACAGCCTCCACTTAACATTGCGCCAAATGACATCAAGCTAATGGGAGGCTGCTAGCTTCCACTGATTGTTAGCAGTAGTAGCACACATGAGCAACTTCTTAATAAAAAAAAGGAGCCTGACATTCGAACCAGAGGGAAAAATTACAGTAGTGTCAATTGCTCGCTGCTGTCTATCACATTCAAAGAGATATTTGAAATGTTGCTGCTCTCACATTTCCGTCTCTCTGTACTACAGTGTTGAAGACTTCGGCCCGTCACCGTGTCAGACAAAAGCCTGGCTGTCCGTAGGCCTAGTGGGCTAAACTAATGGTTAATTTAGCTCCCTGAACACTGTTGCTGCCACTGCGTTGCAATTAGACTCAATGTTAGACTTCATTGAAGGTCACGGATGCTCTGATAAGAGTAAAAAGGACACAAATTAACCGTCAGTTTGCTGTCCGGAGAGACGTGCGCCAGTGTGTGTGTGCGCGCGGAGTCCTCCCCCCACCCCCCACTCCCCCCCACCCCGATGCAGAAAGAGCAATTAAAAAGACATGGACCACTACGCCCATGTCCTTCCAAAGTACATAGCATCCCACCCTCGCACACACTTGCGCAATGAGTGCAAGAGACACAAACACATGCTGTAAACAGAACACAATGTTACACACTGACTACACAATGATACACATTTCTATTATGTGCTGATAATTTTGATATTCAAGAATTAACAAGAGATTAGGTGTTTTCACGCTTCTTCCCAATGCTTGCACCCAGGACAAATTCTGGGCTTGTTTGTAGGGGAGGAGCTCATTATTGCTGGTCAGTTTCACACACAAGAATTCCATTAGAACTGTGGAACGAAGTTTTTCTGGGTGCATGTGTGGTAGGGCTGTGTATTGGCAAGAACCTGGTGATACAATACGTATTGTGATACAGCAGCCACGATTCAATATATCATGATATGTTGCGATACTGCAAGCAAAGTGATATATTGTGGTTTTTCAAATCCCACTATTAAAACACACCACTATATAAACTGGTTTGTCAATGTTTACAATAGCACTGTGCCCTTGTGCTGCTTGTTAATGTTGGAGTGGAGCTAAAAATGGATTACAACACTTCCATCTAGTGGTCAGAGGTTTAAACACAACACACAACAATTCACTGTCTTCCAGGAATCTGTGTATCGATACTGTGTTTTTGATAATCGATACAGTATCACGAAACAAAATATCCCGATATTCGATATTTTCAATATTTTCTTACACCCCTAATGTGTGGTAGACTAGCTTCATCTGTTTGCTTATTTTAATCGTTTTTCTTGCACGCAAACCCCTTAAGTGGCAAAGAACAGCCTATTTTGTCCACAACAATCCTTTCCTTTATAACGCATCAAGTCAGGCAGGTACATTAGAAGATGAACCAATCATGCAACCCCACACGGGAGCGAATCGCTTCCATGTGCACAACAGACAGCTCACCAGAAACGAACCCCAGACCACCGATTAGAGGAAGACCAGAAATTGGTTCTCTGGGCCACTTCTGGCTCAAAAACTGCTTTCACGCTTGACCAAACATACCAGACAGGGTCAGGACAAGACCTCTAGAGTGAAAACGGCCTTAATGAATAGATATCCGGTTAACTGTAAAGGAAAGAAGTACATCCGCCCAGTAGATGACTACTATGGTGTTAACAGCTGAAACAACCAGTAGTTCAAAAGTTTAGCAGCTTTGAAAAAGTAATCATTAAAAACAACACAGCGACATCTTCGTTTGTCAGAAAAGCCCTTTTCCGCTGTTTCTGGATCTACTGAACATCAACTAGAGTAGAGTAGTTCAATCAGAGACTGCACAGACAAAACATGCACAGATAACATAAGCTGGGTGAGACGCAGAAGAAACAGAAGCGGCTTGGTAGCCACCAAGCACATATGGATTTATCACAGCAGCACACCAAGTGTGAAATTATGTTGAAGATTAAGCGGTAGGCAGGGCCACGGACCCCTTTTGTAAAAACGAAGAAAAAGGAACGGAGCGCAACCGCAAGTCATTAGTTGTACATGTGTGCAGCCAGTGACCTTGACATCATCCGACTGCTCTTTGATATGAATTTCAATTACAAACTGCACTACAATCGCTACATGTATTATCTCTTTGTATCAAATACTTCCAACACTGATGGAAGCCTACAAAGGTGACGCCTCGTGATACCACCGCAAGACAGATTTTCACACATTAGCCTGCAAAGAACGAAACGTACAAAAGCAACACTTAAAAAGCTAATAACACCGTAGAAGCAGAGCACTCAGAAGGCTAATAACACGGTAGAAACAGAGCGGCTCATATGTAGTGGAGCACTAGACGGAATAACAACAGGACATTGTTCTGTATTCCATATGAGGAACAGGCTAGAGATTGGATTGAAATTATTGATTTAAATCAATTGAGGGAGTGAACACTTCCTTTGACCTGCAGTAACAGGGAAAGAGGTGTAATTGAATTGTATCGGTCGCACTGGAGGAGGGGGCTGACGACTCCCCCGGTGGCCCTGTAGTGCTGTTCACTTCACACGGCTCAATCGAAAAGACGACAGCTGCCTAGGATGGAGGGAAGTGTGCGCGTGCATGTGCGTGCGTGAGCAAGCCTCTATGGGACAGCATTCACACCCTGTGTCTAAATTTGGCCACTATGCACTATATTCTCATACAATACACTCTGGACTCCTGTAGCCTGGATTTTTTGGAGCAGAGTATCGTCTCTAATGGAACAATAATATTTTTGCACTTGGCAGACATAACAATGCTGAAGACACAACAAGCCGAAGAGCAAATACATCCAACTATCATTTAGCATAATGACTGTTTCGCTTAGTGCACTGGCCACTGTTGCCAACTCCTCAGTAGGGAAAGTAGCTATTGGCTGTCCTAAAAGTCACTAGAAGTCACTAAATGATGAAATCACAGAGACAAAAGTGAGTAAAAGTGAGTAAAAAACACCCTAAATATGTAATAACTACAAATACACTCTGAACAAATAAACTTCTTCTGTGGATTCTTTTTTTGTTGCCTTTGAAATCGGCCGTGTCACACTGAAGAATTTCCCTCTGGTATCAATAAAGTATCTATCTATCTAAGACGCATTTGTATTTTACATCCTGCTCCGTAGATAGGGGGCGAGGTCAGCGGCGGCTTTGGGAATGCACAGTGAGTGGATTGTGAAGTGGTGTGGGTCTGGTCTAACTGAGCAATGGGAGTGTTGAGGTTCTGCTCTGACTGTGAGACTCAGCACTGTGAGTGTTGAGGTTCTGCTCTGACTGTGAGACTGAGCACTGTGAGTGTTGAGGGTCTGCTCTGACTGTGAGACTGTGCACTGGGAGTGTTGAGGGTCTGCTCTGACTAGAGACTGAGCACTGTGAGTGTTGAGGGTCTGCTCTGACTAAAGACTGAGCACTGTGAGTGTTGAAGGTCTGCTCTGACTGTGAGACTGAGCACTGGGAGTGTTGAGGGTCTACTCTGACTAGAGACTGAGCACTGTGAGTGTTGAGGGTCTGCTCTGACTTTGAGACTGAGCACTGGGAGTGTTTAAGGTCTGCTCTGACTGTGAGACTGAGCACTGTGAGTGTTGAGGTTCTGCTCTGACTGTGAGACGGAGTACTGTGAGTGTTGAGGGTCTGCTCTGACTAGAGACTGAGTACTGTGAGTGTTGAGGGTCTGCTCTGACTGTGAGACTGAGCACTGTGAGTGTTGAGGGTCTGCTCTGACTAGAGACTGAGTACTGTGAGTGTTGAGGGTCTGCTCTGAATGTGAGACTGAGCACTGGGAGTGTTGAGGGTCTGCTCTGACTAGAGACTGAGCACTGTGAGTGCTGAGGGTCTGCTCTGACTGCGAGACTGAGCACTGTGAGTGTTGAGGGTCTGCTCTGACTGTGAGACTGAGCATTGTGAGTGTTGAGGGTCTCCTCTGACTGTGAGACTGAGCACTGTAAGTGTTAAGGGGCTGCTCTGACTGTGAGACTGAGCATTGTGAGTGTTGAGGGTCTGCTCTGACTGTGAGACTGAGCAAAGGGAGTGTTGAGGGTCTGCTCTGACTGTGAGACTGAGCATTGTGAGTGTTGAGGGTCTGGTCTGACTGTGAGACTGAGCAATGGGAGTGTTGAGGGTCTGCTCTGACTGTGAGACTGAGCAATGGGAGTGTTGAGGGTCTGCTCTGACTGTGAGACTGAGCATTGTGAGTGTTGAGGGTCTGCTCTGACCGTGAGACTGAGCACTGTAAGTGTTGAGGGTCTGCTCTGACTGTGAGACTGAGCATTGTGAGTGTTGAGGGTCTGACTGTGAGACTGAGCATTTTGAGTGTTGAAGGTCTGCTCTGACTGTGAGACTGAGCATTGTGAGTGTTGAAGGTCTGCTCTGACTGTGAGACTGAGCATTTTGAGTGTTGAAGGTCTGCTCTGACTGTGAGACTGAGCATTGTGAGTGTTGAAGGTCTGCTCTGACTGTGAGACTGAGCATTTTGAGTGTTGAAGGTCTGCTCTGACTGTGAGACTGAGCATTTTGAGTGTTGAAGGTCTGCTCTGACTGTGAGATTGAGCATTGTGAGTGTTGAAGGTCTGCTCTGACTGTGAGACTGAGCATTGTAAGTGTGGTGGGACTGTGCTCACAGCAGCCCCTGCTGCTCGCTGAGGACAGTAACTGAAGATCATGTGTGTGTTCTCTTCAGAGTCTCCCAAAGTCTCCAGTTACACCAGAAAAAGTCACTTTTAAAAAAAAACAAGTTGGCAACACTGGCAGTGGCCATTTTAAAATCCAAGAGGTGACGCCAGCTGAGTGCAAGAAGTAAACGTTAAAAGCTTCTGGATATAGCCCAGTAGAAGTTGTTGTATTAGGAAAAACATGACAGCAGAGACAAAGTTTATACATCATCACTGTCCAAAGAAAAATATGTATTTTTTTGTCGATTTTTATTTTTTTGCATAATTTAAACACGACAGTGTTTAAATAAAGCCAAAATTTCATGATGAATGGACCAATGGAAATGCTCCAAAATACCTCTGAAAAAATCTGGTTCCACTGACTTACATTGAAAGTATACAGCAAACACTTGATTTGTTTGGTGAAGCACTTTTTTTATTGTCAGAGAGAGCTGCAAGCTCTTCTGTGAGAATTATCTGTATGAAGGTGGGGATCTTACCCAAGGTCAGCTAACATTTTGTGCTAATGTTTACTGGAATTTAGCCAGTGTTGTGCGGGTTGGGAGAAAACACAGTCAATTATGCCTCACTGACCTTTTGCTGTATTGTATAATCTCAGTTTACAATGTTAACCCAGTGCAAACTCGTCTAGAAAAACCAAAAATGCACAGGTCATAAACTAATCTAACAGAATACTGTTCATAAAAACTTGTGTGGTATAAAAAAAACACTGTTTAAGGGAGATCTTCAGTAGAGAAAATAATAGAATAAAAACCCAGTTCAAACGCTGAATAACTGTCAATGCAAGAATATTCAATAGCACATTTAATAGCATGTTAGAAGGTCTTGTGTGACCAGAAGGCTTTGTACATTTTTCTGTATTATTTTTCTCTATTAAAGATCTCGCATAAAGTTTTTCCATTAGTGTGCGGACCTTGTACATTTTCCCAAGTATAAAGTCAATGCTGTTTTGCAGAGTGTCCAGTGTTGTAGTCAGAGCTAAGTGCTATAGGTCAATGAGGAAGAGAGTGGGGTCTCATAAGCTCAAGGTTTATTAAAAGCTCATTAACTGATGTGTTTGGTCAGCACGTTCGAGCAGACAAAGGTAGTCTAACGTTAATGCAAGACATGCAAAAGATTCTACAGCTTCTCGGTTATCTTTAATTAATTTAATTAAATCAAATATTATGACTATTCAGATTGACAAGGATATTGCAGGCCCTCTGTGTGGGAAAAGTTATGACTAGTGAGTGATGATACTTGAAAGGAAAGGGGTGAGAACTGCTGGCTATAAAAACATTTTTACACCTCTCCACTAGCCTGCAGAGATAAAACAGACTCCTGCTTTCTTGATATTAGGGCTGTTCCGAATGCCATATTTTGACTCTGAGGCTTTGGCCTGGTGGGGGTGCTCAGAAGGGCTGACTGAGATAGCCATTCAGAAAATCTTCGTTTCTCTGTTTTCCAGTACAGTGGATCGTTTCTCTTTACGCAGTGTGTATACTGCTTCAAATAGGGCCGCTAGCTGCTTTCCCTGCAGAATGGTGCGGCGCTTACAATGCGGCCTTGCTCCGTCTACCAGGCCCGCCCGGAGAGCTAGGAAATAATAGCGCATGGGTTAACCGGTGCTTCACGGTGAACAAAAATATGCTAATAGAATGTATTGTGGTAGTCTATGCTGAGCTGTTCAGGTTTTTTAAAAGAAGATGTGATTTTTGGGCTGTTGCCCATTTATTCATACAAGGACTTTTATGTTAAACAGTGAATTTGGTTGGCGTGGCAGGCAGTCCGGAGTATAGCCTGGCTGTGTGTTTTTTTTATCTGGAGAGACTATGACCCCGAAAGTGTCACGCAGTTTGCATTTGTTGACATCCTTCGTTTAGCCAAAATCACAAATAACCAAATCTTAAATTTTATAACCAAAAACCCCACTCAACGAGCGAATATCCAAATGGCCAAATATACAAATCTGGCTCTACTTGATATCAAACAATCATGTACAACTGCTACAATTAAAAACCCCTTTTTTATCAAACCAATGTGAAAATCTGGGTTTGTAAATAATATCCATTATTAGAGATAGAAGGATTGATCGGCTATGTATGGGTATTGGCAGATTTTTAATCAAAATATGTGATCGGCCGATATTTCTCCAATTTCGCAGATCCCGAGAGCCGATCGATGGCGTTAAACAAATGAGCCTAATTTCTGTATTACCAGCTAGCGTTTCATCCAGGAAGAGGAGACCTCCTTGAAATGCCCTCCGGCCAGCTCCCTGTAATTTCTATCTGAACCGCTAGGTGGAAATACATACCCTTTCATTTTCCACAGACTGACTAAAGCAGCGGCCTCGCGAGAACAGGGTTCACTGCATACGCTGATAGAAAACATGTCTGGCAGTGTTTTACCGTATGTGATCCAGACTCATCTAGGATGTTTTTAAAACTTGTAAAATCAACGTGTCTCGTTGGGGAACCAAGACAGAGACATTTAACACTACTAAACTAATACGGCACTTAAGAGTACACCACGCAGCTGAATACAGTGAGTATCAGCAAACAGCAGAGCTAGCACGCACAGCTAACACAAAACTAATAACCCAGAACACCATACAGACCAGATCTGACCGGTACGAACAGAACAGCAACAATTCAAGATCTACATTTAATGATTGCAATTTGTCGTTTAAAATAACAGAGTCTGCGTTTAATGATTACAGTTTTGACTGAATTTATTTAATTAGCTTTTTTTTGTTTTAAATTAAGGGTCTAAATTTAATGATTGCAGTATTGGGGATATTTGTTTGATTTACTTTGTTTATTTACTATTAATTTTATTAAAAATATTATGCCGTTTTACATGAGCTCATTAAAATAAACCAGTTTATACCATGTTTCACGACCTGCTTGCGCTTATAACTACCTGTAGCTCTGCTGTGGCATATAGCCCCGCCCTCTATCGGTATCGGCTATCGGCCGTTCGTGCTGAAAGGTGATCGGAATCGGCCTCAAAAACGCTGATCGGTCCATCTCTATCACTATTGACTAAAATAATATTGCACAGTTAAACAGATGGACACGAAACAGCCTTTTATTGCGACTGTGAAAGGGGTCCAACCAAAGCCCACGCTCTGTAGGCTACATAAATGGACTGCTATAAAACACACTGGCTGGTGAGTAGTCCAGACACACTCCAGACAAAACATTTAGAAGAGCAATCACCCTCATGTCATGAAACCATAACACAGATCAGCCAAAACATAAATATACTGGCAGGTCAAATAGGTGGATCCTTATATTGCCTGCTTCTGGTTGTGCATTCCTAGTTTTAGGCGACCTACTGAGCTACTGCAGTGCTTTATACCAGTAGCAGTCCTGCTGTGCACGCTTTCATGTTTACATCGCTCAACTGTTTCATTTCATCAGCTCATTGTGAAGCACCTCACTAGTCGAGTCAGGTGTGCAGGAGTGGGGGAGAACATGAAACTGGGCCGGAGAGCTGAAAACCCTTGGGTTACAGGAAACAGGTCGATGCAGTCCGATGTAAGGGCTACGCAACTATAACACAGAGGCAGTAACCTCAGACCGCTACTCACATCCTACTGGGTTCTGTTACATAGAATCAAATAATGGGATTCAACGTGTACCTTTGCAACTGCCTAACAAAGACACATCTCACATGTTTCCCCCCCACGCAAAACAGACACGAAAACACTGGTTCAGAGAACAGTTTGTGCGCGCAGCGACCCTAATTTGTCGCACATCAACATGGCTCCCCTCTCCTCTCTTTTCGTTTTAATCTAGGAGCCGGAGAGACAAAAGCGCGAGGCAGCCGTCACAGCGTGCTCGAAGACTCCCTGCGGCGTTCTACCTGCAATTACCGTCCTGGTCCACACCGAATACAGAGAGAGAAGAAACAAAACCGAAGACAAACAAGTAAATAAAGGCAGCAATCTGCGGGAAGAACAATGCAGCAGACTAGTTGAATCCCCTCCCCTCCGGTTTGTGTGCGTGGAGCAGCAGTACTAGTGTGGAGTGTGCTGCAGGCTTTGATCAGCGCTGATATGTAGCGTGTGGTGAGCAGCTGAGTTTACGCCGCAGCTGATGCCGAGACATCAACAGCCCGTTAGGTACTCTTCTTTAGTCACCCGCCTCCCGAGAAACACGCCCTTAAAAACTGCACTGAATTACAGGATAGCAGAAAAGGAGGAGGAGGGGGAGCGGAGAGGCAATTAATCTGTATGTGCGTGGAGGTCAATTGGCTTCAGTCCTTCATCAAGAGATGAGGAGATAGCATGAGATTCCCATCGAGCTTGCAGCTCCTCATGGAAGGGATCAGGGTCCCAATCAGTCTGCTTATTATCCTCATAATTAAGTTTGCGCGGTCATTAGAAGGGGTTTAGGCGAATGGCAGAGATGTCAAATTCAAATCGGAGGTGGATTACAACCAGAACCCGTGGCCACTCTTAAAAGCCAGAGAGGGGAGTGAGAATAGAAGAGAGAGAAACGTGGTCCACCTTAGTGCTGTGCGCACAGAGGAAACACAAACACAGCACTTGTGACTACTTATATCAATCCAGTTCAACCCCTTAAAACAGCAGGCTTATTATATCCTAATTCTTGTTACTCAGGAATATGGACTGCAGTGCAAACAAGCTGAATTCTACAATGAATTATAGTATTAGTAAGCTTAGCGCTCAATTTTAAGAAACAATTAAAAAACGTAGCTCTTTAACTCAGCGTTTAATTAAAACTTTGACATTGTAGCACCTATAAAATTGAGCTTTGTCTTTGGCTAATTAAGTTTATGTTTTTACTGATGAAAACTGTCTGTAAAGCATTGTGAGCTACCACTGGTATGAAAAGTGCTCTATAAATAAAGATTATTAATATTATTAGGTCATAAAAGTGAGGGCAATACTTAATAATTCATAACAACATGACTTGCACTACAGTGTCATAGTGCTCAACATACAAGCTCAACATACAATGTATATTAGTTAGTTAACAATAAACCTAAAATGGGAACAGCTGTAAAATTCTCTCTAATATCACTGTTGATTTTATTTACTGAGGTCTTTTTAATGACATTAACGTGGATTTATGTACCAAAAAGCCATAATTCAATTCTTTTTTTAAACCTCTCTATACTCCTGACAATTACACAGGCTGTTTTTGTTACTGCATGCTCACAGACTCAAGTACGTACACCTCTGTGTATCGACAAGCACTGTTCATTTTATTAGTTTCCTTGCCATGCCAACGTCACTGCAGTGCTGAAAATGACCCACCACCCAAATAACGCTTGTTGTGTGGTGGGGTCCTGTGGGATGTTCCTGACCACTGAAGAACACGGCAAACGGGGGTTAACAAAGCATGCAGAGAAACAGATGAACTGTAGTCTGTAAGTGTAGAACTACAAAGTGCACCTATATTGTAAATGGAGCTGATATATATATATATATATGTGTGTGTGTGTGTGTGTGTGTGTGTGTGTGTGTGTGTGTGTGTGTGTGTGTGTGTGTGGTAATTTACATTGTGTGAGCGTTTCATGACGAATGAGCCAATAGAAATGCTTCAAAATAGCATGGAAAAATTTCTGGTTCCACTGATTATACTGAAAGTAAGGCCCAATCACCAAAGGCTCCTCAGCCAATCAGATCTGTGCACATTGGAGCACACAGGTGAGGTATGAAGCATAAAGCAGCAGAACACTAAAGCGCGTCAGAAAGAATAACTTAAAAACAGAAACGTCAACAGCGAAACTGGCTGTTTAACAGGAACGGTTATGAAATGGACCTGCTCGTCTAGTTTTGGAGAATACCGCTCTGTAAAACCAACATGTCAATCTGTGAAGCTGAGTTAACAAGACGCACGTTTTGCTTACTTTCTGTATACAAAAACACTTTAAGATGCACCTTTTTTTTTTAAATGTAGCCCTTGTTCTTACTTGAATTGAGAACAAAAAATGTATTGGGAGCTTTAGAAATAATTAATTCAGTTCAGCATTTAAACAGTAAATATACTGAAATATACTGAACGGTATTTGTAATAAGTTTGTCTTTCAGTTGCTGATGGTATAAGATGCTGATACTAGGTAACTTAAATATACAGGATATCAACCTGAGGAAATCCCCTCTAACTGGACCTTACTGAACTCTAATTAAACACCCCTGATATATATATACACACCTTTAACAGGTTTGATTTACAGTTTGCGGACATCCATGTCCACTTCTGCTCTGTCCCACTTAATGTCTGAGGAGTGCGCTACATTGTACCTGTTAGAGGTTGCAAAGCCCAGCATGACCAAATCTATCAAGGCTGACCTGGTTTGGCACAGCACCCGGCAACAGATGTTTTTGCAGCCAGCTGCAGCCGGCACCTCTAAATTCAACGCAGCAGGCTGAACTCTGCACAGCAACAGGTTTCAGTGAGGTTCCAGAGCTAAACGACAGGGAATCTGGGTTAAGGCTTTCATCTGATCCTATCTTCCACATGCCTTCTTCTCTCCCCGCTGCGCGTGTGCCCGCTAAACTCCACATCAGCGCAGTCTGACGCGGTAGCAGGGTGGCTGCTCAATAACAATCTGTGACAGGACTCCTCATGAGGTCTTGCGTTTTGATTTGGATTTCTCTCTGTCTGTTACATATGAACACAGAGAAAAAGAGAGAGAGAGAGAGATGGTGAGAGAGAGAAAGAACGAGAGAGAGTTCCTGCTGGTATGTGGTGGTACAGTTTTATCCTCTGTTCTGTGTGAGCCGTATTAAAGTGAACAGAGCACAAGCTGCTCTGAGGTTCTGAACTGATGGTGAAAGGGATCCAGGGGGGCTGGAGGAAATGCAGCGGGGGTCGCTGCTGTGTCAGTTCTGGGGCGCTGGATAATGCTGGGATGTGCTTTTGGTTTCTCTCATACAGCGCTTTGAGAAGTGAGCAGCTTCGGCACCATTCTGGAAGGCCAGAGTGGCTAAAGCGACAACTCCAAAACAGCCTCAGGGCAGCATTTGCACATTCTGGACTTTAGCAGACAGTAATCTCAAAGGGTATTTGAGAAAAATGCTACATTATCAGACTCTGGCTAGCCTAGCACTCACCAATCAGCTGCTATTAGCCTGATTAGCCACTTGCCAGGCTAAGCAAACTGGTGTAGAGAACACCTGTGGACTCTGCTCCTGCAGTGCTCAGTTGAGTCATTCCAATAAGTGCTGCGGCAGGTTGTCTGACAAAGACAGGCATTATCCAATATCTGCTAGCAGAGGGTCCCATTACCGCTGTCCTATACATTTTAGAGCATTATCTGCTCTACTTACTCCAATGAAGAACCTGTTTTTTTTCTTTAATAATAATAATACTAATAACAAAAATAATGAAATTTAGGTACAGGTGGCGATCTGTACTGTCCAAACGTTCCCAAAATGTTATTTGGGCTATGACCCACCCAGCTGTCACCATCAGATCCTTGCTTCAGATGCTTCTACTGTGAGAGCCTGAAAAGCTAAGAGACTGGACAAGACGTGTAGCAGTTTAAGAAGCTGTTACTGAGCAAATAGAAAAAAGAAGAACATTAACAAATCAAAGGAAGAGGTAACTGCTTAACTGACCACCGCAAAGTCCAGATCACTGAACGTGTTTGGGCTGGCTTGGGTCTTGAGAAACAGGGAATGCAATCAATTTCTATGATTGAAGGAGTGGATTAACATCCCTGTGGATTTCTGATGCTGAGAGCAAGAATCCCAAAAAGAATGGATTCAGTAGATGTGAAAGTGGGCGAAGACGGAAAGAGCCGCCCATAGAGCGTTGAGGATTGACAGAGGAGCTGCATGATACTGAGTTATATGAAGCTATATTAAAATTCAGTTAGACTGCCTGACAACTTCAGCTATAATAGCTACAGCTAACGTTTGAAGTTATTTGTTCTCTTTTGTTTAAACAATTAATTTAGGTTTCTATCACTAGCTGCAGGCATTGCATCCCAAAAGTAAACCACTACTAAAAGCGTCTCAGGTTAAACAAGCCTTTCTTTAAAGAAACACCTTCAGGAAAGAGGCAAAACAGACACACCCATTGCGTAATATTGAGTTATATGAAGCTATAATAACATTAATATTAATAATAGTATGTTGAAATTCTTGCAGATTCTTGAAATACCTTATAGTATAATGTTGTGCAGAAGTTAAAACAACCTATATGAACATGATTAGTTACTTTAAGCCTCTGAACGTTAAGTATATGCCGCCAGTGAAGAGCAACATCAGAGCGAGAGCAGCCGAGAGTGAGAGAGGAGTACTGAGAGAGTGAGAGAGAGAGAGAGAGAGATAGAGAAAGAGAAAGAGAAAGAGAAAGAGAAAAGGAGAGGGAGCTGTGCTGGTGCAGTTCGAAAACTGTCAGAGAGTTCGTGCCCTCGCCAGGCCCCCTTTTTTTCCTTTGTTAATCCTCTTTGGTGAACCAGAGCATTTCTCACCCCCTAGCGGGCTGATGTCTAAGCCTCAGATTTAGACTGACAGGGCACGGGGGAAACCACAGAGCGGCGTGAAAAAGCGGCCCTGCTACTGATAATTGACTCTACCGAGGAACACCTGACAGTCATATTCATATAGCCTCCACTTCAACTTATCGAGTTAGCGCTGTGGCGGGGATTCAATAAAGAGAGCCACGTGTTGTGCGGCAAGAGGGGCCGAGCGCATTGGAAATTTAAGCCAGGGGAAATTAAGCAGCGGCGGCTAAAGGAGCTTTATTGCTTTAGGGTAGCATGCTAATATTGGGGGCCGCCTGCCCACCGTACAGGCTAATGCATCGGAAAGTATTACATCAACCAGCCGCTTTCGCCAGAATGCACTGCAGTTAAAGGAAAAAGACAAACACGTCATGTTGGTCTGCTGAGAGGGAGATGAAGGAAGGAGCGAATGGGCGGACTTGTCAGCGGTAACACTCGTCTCACGGCTCCTAAAAAGCGATGGAAGGCATGTGGAATTAGACATCAAAGCGCGAGCCTCTTCGTGGAACAATCTAGCTCTTTTTAGTAAATGAGCAATCAGTCCAGTAAAGACAGGTCTTGTTTTGCAGCGTGCTTCTGATGCGCACCGAGACAGTTCAAAGCAGCCTCTTCATTGGAGAGATGGAAAACCAGCGACCATTTTTAGCAAAAAAGCTCGAGCAGAGGAGCGCAAACAATGTGGGTGTACATGTGGTGATTAGTCAGAGACGCGCGGCAGCCTGATAATTTATTCCGTGCTCACTCTGACCTACACAGTACATGATGGCCTGACGTCACTCGATCACATCAGCTACTTGATACTCAGTGATGATACTTGATGTCTTCCTCTTCTCTCTATTTTTCTCTCTCTCTGTCTCACTCACACACACAATCTCTCTTAAGATTCTTTAAGCTCTTAATTTCCCAGGAAAGGTGACTGCAATTTATATCTCCGCAAAGAGAACTTCAGTTTAGTCTCATTATTAGCTACATTGTATTGTACAAACGTAAACCTGTCAAATTTAATGCGACTTCAAATAACAAGGCTTTTATTATAGAGAGCCTTCAGTTTGTGCTACATCTAGTAAATGTTTAAAAGGTTGGGTGTTGCCTGAAACAACACTGTATTTGAAAAGCTGTATTTAAGCTCTGGTGTCTTTAAACCCCGCCTCCCACTGAACCCAGTGCGCTCTGATTGGTCAACTCGCCCACTCTGTTCTGACTGGTCAAGCTGCAGAGCCGCATCCTGCTACAAACTCTGCCCCCTGCACTGCTGTGGCTGTTCTTACGGTGGTGTTGGTTCTGCTGTATCAGCTTAAAACAGAGTCCAATCCTGAAAGCCAGGTGGTGCAAGTTGGTAAATCCATATTCGCAAGCTGGACTGAAGCAGGATGTGTCAGAGTGGTGGTTTTTTATTTATTTAACTTTTCGTGAGAATGTTTTAAGTTTGCCGGTAGGGCAATAATTATTGTGTTACGAGATAACATCATCTTGTAATAGAGAAAAGGGCTGCAACTCCAACGAGGCGTTTAAAGGCAGCTGAGAGAAGTTATTTCTGTGGGAGAGAGTTTGTTCCTCTGGTGTGTAACTTGGGTTTTTATAACTATGCAGACCTTCCACATTCACAAAAAGCTACAACACACTAAAAGGAAGGCGAAAAATTGTTGCATTATAATAAAAATGGTCACATTATAATAAAATGATGGTCAACCAACACGAGTTTATATAGCACATATGATAGCTAGTTATATGTCATAGATATTCCAGCTGAATTTCAAAATAACGTTTCAAAATAACATTATAGGTGTGTCTCAAAATCTAGTGAGCTGCCTACATAGACAGCATTTTACATCATAGTATGCGCTCCCGACATGTTAGATACCTGAAACACGCTGTCTACTGAGGAACCTTATTTTGGCCCGATTTTAAGGAAGCGTCGGATGCTTCCTCAGCCGCTAAGGCAATCCAATGATGCAATGCAGGCAAATCTACAAGGAGTGAAGTTGTTTTAAAACGTAAGTTATTTTGATTTTCTCTGGTGTTTTAATGTGTTTCTTGTCATATAATCACACAAAACAGTATTTTATTTACAACTTTTCAACAAGTCAGTTTTATTCTCGAGCCATTAGCATTTATGCTAGCGGATTTTTAAGCCTCGGGCCATGGGTTTGGATGCCGACTGGTAACTTAGCAACCAGCTAAACCACCGGTTGCGTGCTGCAGTGGGCGGGAACAAGCCGTGACGCAGTCTCTCTCTAACTAGAGCGTCTCAGTAATCTGTTTTATGAGGAGAGATGAGGAGAGAACACTGCTACTTAAACAGCTGCCTACCTAGACAGCCTACTTAGACACTCACTAGGTTTTGAGACACGCCCATGATCTGCAATCTGCAAAAAAAATTAAGTTAGACTGCCTGACAACTTTAGCTATAATAGCTACTGTGTTAGTTAGCAATTAAAATCACATGCTCGCCAAACATTTGAAGTTGTTTTTCCTCTTTTGTTTAAACAATTAATTTACATCGCTATCACTAGCTGCAGGCACTGCATTGCGAAAGTAAACCAGTACTAAAAGCGTCTTTAAAGAAACACCTTTAGGAAAGAGGCAAAACAACTTGTTTTAGATAGTCAGCAATTTTAGCTAGCTAGAAGTTCAGCAGCTTTAGCAGCTCCTGCTATAAAAGCTAAGGCATAGCTTTGTTCTGTCCATCAGACGAGCCAAACTGAGACATTATTAAGTGGTTTCATTCATTGACCTCATTAGGATCAGTGGTCCTACTGTAATCAGTTTTATTTGTGTTATTTCCTCAGGATAAAATTTCACAAGTCGTAGGTCTAAAGTAGTTGTGTTGAATGCAAATCTGTGTTGTTGTGCGTCAAGAAAACACGGACAGGTTTTGGGGAAGGGCTATTTGTTTGGATAAGATCCAAACACATGGCCTTGACCTGGAACTGAACCAGCACACAACCAAATGGAGCTTTTTGTGGATCCGCTGCCAATATAGATGTGTTCTAACCTTTTATGCATCCCATCTTCAAAATATTGCAAGAGTTAATCCTCGCAGACTGTTTTCTAGTGCTTACCTTTGTTAGGTGTCACTACATTGTATGTGAGCGTCTTTATGTGTTCACAGATCTGGCTATGTCAATCGCTCTTTTCAGAAAATACATATCACATACTAGAACAATCTGCAGGCTAACGCCTAGATGTCTGTCTGTGTATGTGGTGGTTTGTATGCATGTATGCAAAGAATCCTGCAGCTCTGTGGCTACGTGCCAGCTTCTGCGTAAGTGAAGATGTATTCCTTAACCATGGCCAAAAAATGCAACCAAATTTTAAGTTTATTTTAACATTAAACAATGGATGCGTCTGAAGTGGTCCACTCGTTAACTCATTCCCTGTTCACTACATAGACTGTTCTGTGTTAAACACTATATGGGGAGCAGTGAGAGAGACAGTGGAGGGAATTCGGACGATCTTTCCAAAGAAACCGCTATGCATTGTGGAGCGTCAACCTGTAAGTAGTTGCCCACTAGTTTAATGGGGCATTGTGGGTATGAATCTAGTGAACTATATAGGGAATCTAATTGTCCACTGAGAATTCGGACAACACTACAAAATGGTCAACAACCTGAATAGAATGCTAAACGATAAATAGGGTGCGATTTCAGACACACCCTACGTCTTAGACATCCAGCAGTGTATTTATAACCATGTGATACCGTCCTATGAGGAAACAATCCTGACTTGGTTTGTTCACATCTAATTAATTATTACATAATCATTTAATCAGGCAGGATTTTCACAAATCACAGAAATTCCGCTTTAAGCATCTATTAAATGGTAAGGTACATGCTTTCAGTGCATGCTAGTTACACAGGCCCTGTAATTCTAAGGCAGACACCATGTCTTGTCTGAATGGGGAAATACGTGTAAATGTGTTTTTTTTATTGAACTATTGGCTTTAATGCTTCTCTGTGCTATGCAACATCTTAAGGGGGCCCAGTCTGCAGGCTTTCCTGAGCTAAAAAGGCAGGCGCACAGCCAAGGCACATGCACAAATCTTCCTGAAATAAACCAGATAACAGAACAGAACGGTGCCAATATTACTGGCAAAACAAACAACATTTTTAAGTTCCTGTGGTCTCAAGGCCTGCTGACAAAACCAACCACAACTGAATAGGTTCCACCTCAATACAGACTCTATTAAACAGCTCTGAATAAAACTGCTTTATGAATTAACAGCATCTTTCATCTCTTCGCTGAAAACAAATTCTCATGAAGGAAGTTTCCTTAACCTGCTTAAAAGCACCTAACGGCACACATTAATGAAACAAATGCTGTCAACACTACTGAAGCACAGGAGGACCTACCATTAAACATGAGGCAGCCAGACGTATACGACAAACAATAAAAACTATTTAACGGAAAGCAGAAAACAGGACAGAACAGTTTAGAGAAACGCTGTGAAGAAAATGCTGCTCATAACAACCACAGAAAACCTGAGAGGCCACCAAACCGGTCATCATCAAATGAACAGTTCTTAAAGCTCCACTTTTGCTTTAGACCTGAAAACATCCACACAAAGAGCAAAAGAAAAGAAGAAGAATCATTAGGAAACTTTTGGTGTCCTTAGAAGTCCAGACCTCACTGATCGTGTTTGGGATTACTTGGATGGTTAAAAGCAGAAAATACAGCCTAAGAAGTTCTAAGACTGAACTTCGGAGGTGTAGAAAAATATCCCTGAACTGAAATCTGAAAGTCAGCCTCCCGAAAAGAATAGAATCTGTAACGAAGGTATAGACTAGACCAGGGGTATCTAATTAGGTATTTAATCCAGAGGAGATTTCCTGAGGCCAAGGTCCAGGCCATCATCATTTCTAACTTGTGTTGTGATTCAGTGCCATATCCTGTATATTTAAGTTACCTAGTATCAGCATCTTATGCCATCAGCAACTGAAACACCAACTTATTACAAATACCGTTCAGTATATTTCAGTATATTTACTGTTTAAATGCTGAACTGAATGAATTATTTATAAAGCTCCAAATGCATTTTTTGTCCTTACTTCAAGTAAAAACAAGAGCTACATTTAAAAAAAAAAACAGAATGCTTTTGAAAAAAGTGCAGCTTAAAGTTTTTTTTATTTATTTATAGACAAAGTAAATAAAACATGCGTCTTGTTGTTAACTCAGCTTCACAGATTGACATGTTGGTTGTACAGAGCCATATACTCCTAAACTAGACGAGCAGGTCCATTCCAGAACCGTTCCTGTTAAACACTCCGTTTTCTCTGTTCACTTTCTGTTTTTAGAGCTTGTTATTCTTTCTGACTCGCTTTAGTCTCCGGCTGCTGCTTCTCGCTTCATACCTCGCCTGTGTGTGCGCCGCACGCCCCAATGTGCACAGATCTGATTGGCTGAAGAGCGCCTTCGGTGATCTTACAGCGTATGCGATTGGTCTCTGAGTTCACTGCACCGTAAAGCCAGTATACCGTAAAGACAAGAAAAGCTCCACCGTGTAAAATAAACACAGTCAAAATTAAATCATTCTCAATAGTTTATGGGTTTGGGTCTGCATTGGACAACGTCTTGGTCCAAATCCGGTTCCGGACCGCCTATTAGTGACCCCTGGACTAGACATTAAATACTGAAAACCAACCTCACACTTAGCAGCTGCAGATTTATGTTACACGGCTGCTTTTTCCTGACATGGAATAATGGATGACTTGTACTTGTTTTGATTGGGATTTAAATAAATGAAGGTGGTCTCGGACTTCTGTACTTAATTCTCTTACATATATGTAGACTGCATCTTCATTATTCTAAAACACACACTTCCAGTGGCTCTGATTTATTTGTCTTTCAGCACTTGACCTTGTAGTCCATCAGTATGCAGTCCAGATGAACTGAGCATTTCCCCTAAACTCAATCAAATATCACACACACACACACACACACACACACATACACACACACACACACACACAGGCACCAGACCAAACCAATACACAGCCTGCCACAGCAATAATTTCACTGAGAGAGAGAGAGAGAGAGAGAGAGAGAGAGAGAGAGAGAGAGAGAGAGAGAGCAAGAAAGTGGGGGGGTGAGAGGTTTAAAAAAAGAGAAATAAAGGAAACAAAGAAGAAAAGAGTGAGAGCTAGACAGCAAGCAAGAGAGGGAGAGAAGAAAGAGAGACAGACAGACAGAGAGAAGAAAAAGTGGGAGAGAGAAAACAAAGATAAGGAAAGAAAGAGGAAATAAGGAAGCAGCAAACAGAAAAAGACAGACAGGGGGAGAGAGAGGGAGGAAGGGAGAAGTATTTAAAGAACAAGAGAAAGAAAAACAGAACGTGAAAAAATCCAAGCAACAAAGAATAGAAATAGAGACAGGGCGAGATAGAGGGAAAGAGATATGTGGACAGAGGGAGGAGTATTTGAGGGGAAAAAAAGAAAAAAGGACGGGAAGAACCAAACCAAGAGTAAAAAAAGAAAGAGAGAGAGGGTACTGACTGAGAGCAAGTGACAAGAGACAGAATGAGTGAGAGAGCGAGGGAAGAGAGAAAGTGTGAAACAAAAAGCAAACAGAGCAAGAAAGAGAGTGAGACTCTCAGACAGGAACAAAGTGAGCGGGAGAGAGAAGAGGTCTGCAAACAAAACAGCCTCTCAGCTTCCGTATCGCTCGCATCTCTAGGCTCCTCCCCCACCCACCCACACGGTGAGTGAGCACAGGTGGAGGGCTGTGACTGACAGGTGCAGAACGAGAAGTGACGCTCTACCTGGCAGCGCCAGCAATGGGAATGTCAGTCCTGTCACCGTGGCAACGCAAGTGAAAGCCACGACGCAACATGGATGTCGACGGGAGGGAAGACACCTTGTCAGAGTTGCGGCGCAAACTCATTAAGAACTCGCTACGTGACCCGGAATATTCCTGGAAAATTCCCCACCGCCGCTCCACAGAAGCTATTCTCGCAGACGATCGTTAACACACACCGCATTCAGCCGCAGATAGCGCACAGGATGCTCATACAGCGCCATGTCTCATAGCAGCAGCCATACAGTGATCTGTGAAACACCTCAGGTTCACGCTGTTACACCCTCGGAGTGGCCTGGATCAAGTGACTTTCTAATTTTTACTAAACTGAAAAGCGGAAAAAACGCCAGACAAATAGAAGAACCTCCACCAACATCCAAGACACATTCAGGAATGTCTAGGAAAACCACACCTTCCAGGAATGTTCAGGGAAGCATGACTTTTACAACTTCTAGGGAAAGACAATTTCCACAACTCCCAAGACAGCATACATTTCACACACCTACAGGAGACATCTGGGAACCTCCAGGTAAAAAATATAAATCCACAACTTGAATCACAACTGAATGTCCAGATAACTGTCTTTGACAGCTTTCAGGAGAAGACAAATCCCACAACCTGCAAGACAGCATAAATTTCACACACATGCAGGAGACGTCCAGGAAAACATAATGATCCACAGCTTCCAGGAGAATATGACCTCCACAACTTCAGTGGCAGCATAACTTCCACAACTTCAGTGAAAGCATAACTTCCACAACTATAGTGGAAGCATAACTTCCACAACTTCAGTGAAAGCATAACTTCCACAACTTCTAGGGAAAGACAACTTCCACAACTCCCAAGACAGCATACATTTCACATACATACAGGAGACATTCAGGAATGTCCAGGAAAACTTTTACAAATTCCTGGAGAAGATAATCCATGTAACTTCTAAGTCTGTATAATTTCACAACTTAATGTCCAGGAAACTGTGTCTTTGACAGATTTCAGGAGAAGACAAATCCCAGAACCTCCAAGACAGCATAAAGTACATACACATGCAGGAAACGTCCAGGAAAACATAGACATTCACAGCTTCCAGAAGAAGATGACTTTCACAACTTCTAGGGAAAGACAACTCCCAAGACGGTATACATTTCACAAATATACAGGAGACATTAGGACATGTCCAGAAAAAGAATAACATTTAAAACTTCCAGTAGAAGATAAGTTCCACAAACTCTGAGACAGCATAACTTCCTTAACATGCAGGAGAAATCATGGAATGCCTAGGAAAACTTACAAATTCCTGGGACAACCTGCGTAACTGCAAAGACAGTATAATTCCACAACTATATAACAACTAAATGTCCAGGAAACTATGTCTTTGACAACTTCCAGGAGAAGACAAATCCTACAACCTCCAAAACAGCATCAATTCCACACACATGCAGAAGACGTCCAGGAAAACAACTTCAGTGGCAGCAAAACTTCCACAACTTCAGAAACAACAACAACTTTCACACCTTTTAACGAACCATAACTTCCACAACGTCTAGTAGAACATAACGTTGATTGCACTGCCCACTAGAGCACAGCTTCAGAACATTCCGTGAAACTAAACTTCCAGGAGATGACAAATCCCACAACCTTCAAGACAGCATCAATTTCACACACATGCAGGAGACGTCCAGGCAAACAATCATTCGGCTTCCAGGAGAAGATGACTTTTACAACTTCAGTGGCAGCAAAACTTCCACAACTTCAGAGACTTCCAGGAGTGTCCAGGAAAACACAACAACTTTCACACCTTTTAACGAACCATAACTTCCACAACGTCTAGTAGAACATAACACTGATCATGTCGGCACTGCCCACTAGAGCACAGCTTCAGAACATTCCGGGAAACTAAACTTCTAGGGGATCATAACTTCCTCCATTACTGTGAAGGATCCTGAGCAAATTCTAAGTTTGTTAAAAAAGGTAATGATACAGAACAGGCTGCTGTTAATAAAGTCTCAAATGAGTCAGCGATCAGGACACAGGTCCTAATGTCAGTGCTCATTAAGTACAGTGAGTGTTGATCACACGTGGCGGCTAAATCCAATTTAAAAGGGCTTGTTAACAGAATAATGAATAAAGAAATATGGATAGAACAATGAGGGGATTCTAGCTGGTGTGGAGGGGCTGGGAGAGAGACAAAGAGACGAGAGAAAACGGAAGAGACAAAGAAGGAAAAGGGACGGCGATGCAGTGCTTTTCCAGGAGGAAAAAACACCAGCAGGTGGGCTCCTCAGAGGCACAGTGAAGGAGAGGAGTTGAGGGCTGTAGAATTCTCTATGTGTGTGTGTGTGTGTGTGTTTCTGTCAGGCTGTAGATTCCCACAGGGGGACGCTCGGCCTTCTTTTCCCCTGAACCGTGATGGAGGCAGACCTGTGCCGTTGCCATCAGCGATCTCGTCACGGTATCCAGTCATCAGTGCAGGCATGCAAAAAACAGGGCAGGAAGGCCATAATGACAGCATGATGAAGGCAGTCAGGCATTTCTCTGGGATGCCCACTCCTACAGAAGGCCTCCGCACACTGGGGGGATGCTGGGAAAACTAGCTAGCGCGCCGCATGAAGAGACACGGCTCAAAAACCTCAACCAGAGTGGAGCGAGCTGACACGTTACAAGTTTCAAAGGAAACACAAGGACGTTCTTAGCTTCAAAGTTCAATCAACAAAGTCTAGGAATATAGGAAATAGAACTAACTCTACCATCCTCTACACTGGGAGAGCGTTAGCAGAAGAAATAAAATCAAGGCTCGTCTCGCGGGCTGATTATAATGGCAGCTACATGTTAAGCACTTCATATTTCCATATAACAAAACAATAACACCAAAGCATTCTTTTATATGCATCACGTCTTTTAATATCGTCACCTTTTCACACGAACAGTGTGCACTGCAAATATCCAGGTCTGTGGAAACTAAAGCCTCCTGTCGTATTTCTACCGCTTTAGTGTCATCACTAAAGATGATCCCCTGATAAACCAGACCAATCCCAACAGGGCTACAGTGCATTCTTAACACTGCTTACTTTAATAGGGACTAAAGTGGAGCACGCTATTACAGAGTACTAAACTGTATCTGAGGGGTATTAGAGTGCCCCCATCTGGAGAATCTTCAGCTTGCTAAATGTGAGTAAGCGAGTGACTGTACAAAGCAGGTCCATGAGGTGTTTTGCATCTAAAAATATCCTGTAAAGCTCATTTATCAAATATGTAAATACATATTTAAGTATTCTAAGTACAGGAAATTCTCAAGAGACGTTTTACCTAACACATTTTTATTTGATTGTATTTTTTTCTGTTATATTTATTATATAGAAATGCATAAAACCAGATTATGCTTGAATGCTTAAACTTTTCTCGATAAAAGGCTTCTTATATCAACAACAGTTAAAGCATTTAAGCATAAAATTTAGATGTTTTAACTAAATGCTAACCCTAACCATTAAAAAATAACTTACTAGCAAAGAATTGTTGAAAATGCATTAAATTTTAATTGTCTCACCCAAACAGGTCAGGACTTTTCCATGCTGTGGGGGGATTCCACATGATTGTATAGAATATTTTGCGTGCTGAATGTTATAGTGAGAGAACTAAAGGAATACAAAATCATAAACTAACTAATGAGGTTGATTGATGCAATGTTGTGGTGTGCTGTGTTATAGAATATTACACACAATAAACAAAGCATTGTTGGTTCACTCCTCTCAGGGATTTTTCTATATGACAATAAGGTTTTCTAGACATTCAAACAGTACACTTCTGCCTAAGCATGCTAAATTTACACGTCTAAAGCAGTTTGTCTTATTTGCCCAGTGCAATCCAAACACTTGCTACTGGTGACTAGAACAGCACCGATTGATATCAGTAGTCAAATATTTTAAATGGAATTTAATAACATTCTTCTGATAATATCTGCATAGAAGAAAATTTGTAGGAAAAAAGAGAGGAGCTGAAGATGAGATAAAAAAGTATAATGTATATTGAATGAACTTTACAGGAGAAGCCAAACACTGTCTTCACGTTTAATGTAAGTCAATGGAACCAGATTTTTCTCTAAGCTATTTTAGAGCATTTCTATTGGTCCAATCATCATGAAATTTTCCCAGAATGCAAATGGCAGCCGCCATGTTCAAATGATGTGGAAAAATAGGAATAGACAAAGATGGAGATTCATGTTTTATATTGGACAGAGATGATACATTAGTTACAAATGCACTGCCTAATGCCTGTGGCCATGCCTAATGCCACGGTTTTACAGTAGAATTTCCACTTAAAACACATTTTTGAAAGGATTCATGGTGCAGAGGTACTTGCAGGGCACTGTAGGGCAGAATGGTCTCATATAATGTAGGTACTAAAACTTAGAAGACACTTGTAGGTTCACTGGTGGTTTTGGATAGTAAGTAGAGAGGTTGTATTTGCAAAGGAAGCTTTTGACCCTGGTCTCCATCAACTTCACATCAAATAAATCAGAGTCAGTAAGTTTTATATGGAACCACTAAACAGGAGACTGTTAACATCTCAACCATTGAACTATAAGCAGAGATGTCAGTGAAACCCTCCCGAATATAACTATAGAAGTTATACAACCTATTCCTAATAACGCTGCTGAGTCTCATGTCATCCCAGCACGTGCAGACGCTCCAGCTCAACAGACGGGGCTCTGTGTAGAAGAAAGCCCTCTGGTAATGTCAATGACGGTCTCTCTCAGCTGTAGCAGCCACCTCTGATCCGTCCCACAATGTTTTAACCTGGTTTGCAATTCAAGACAACTTTTTTTTTTCAAACCTTTTTTAAACGGCGACAGAAATTAAAACGAGTGCCAATCAGAAGCCCTTCAAAAGCCCACAGATTTTTATTTTTCGATCTTGACGTGAAAGGGCCTTTATACATAACCACAATTAGTACAGTGGGAATATTTTTAGACAAAAGCTTAAATGATTGCGCTGATCAAAAGCTCTTTGATATTGAAATGATCCATGTCAGGCAAGCGGCTCCATTCAACGGTGAACTTTCTCCATTTCGGCTCATATTCCACGGAGGAGTGTGGGAGACAAAGCCGAGCGTTTAAAGCGAATACGGCAGACTCAGCATGAGGCGAATTCATTTGAATGTATTTAATGGTGAGCGCGCTGAATGGGCCTCTGTGTTAATCACTGGGAATGGATCCTAATACACTGACGGCTGCCGTAGGTATTGACTGAGCAACAGGTTAACCAATCCAAGGCTTTCAAAAGCAGAACGTGGGTGGCGTGAAGCAAATATGTAGTTTATTCGTTGCGCCTGAACACACGCGCGCGAGCGCAGGCATGCACGCCCTGATTTTCAAGCGGCGCCGGGCGAGGTGGGGAATAAAAGATTTCACAAAGGTTAGATCCTCAGAGGGATAGGAGCTTGCAATATCTCCAAGGAACAAAATGTGAATACATAAATAATAAAGTCACTGTGGTGCGTAAGTGAACATTTGTGCCTATCTACCTCTGTATTCATTCTCCTTTGATGTTCACATCCATTGCCCTTGCTCTTTGCCTCGGCTTTTTACATTCTGAATCAGTTCCTTCACCCTCCCTCCCGCTCTCGCGCTCTCTCTCTTGTAGCGAAGCAGTGGGGGTTGTGATATGTATTTCTAATGAACGCGGCTGTAGCTCAGTAGGTCTCTGATTGCTGCATAACAGCTTTCAATTAGTGAGGAGCGAATTAGCATAACCAGCGTGAGTCAGGACCAGCCCGATCTACGCTCTCTCTCCCGTCCTCGCTGAGCTTTGGGCACAGGCCCATGTCTTTATCTGAAGGGCATGGGGTTCCCTCAGATCAAAGCCAGAATGGAGCCAACATACAGACCTAAATTCTCCCTTCAGGAGTAAACGTGGTGCTTACAGGACTCGCGGACAACGGCATCGCTCGTTTACTCACTACAGAGGAACAATGGATGAGAATGAGCAAGAAAGAAAAAAAAAGGGGGAAGGGAGATGCATAGAGACTGTGAAAAATTCATAATGACATGAGAAAATATCACAAAGAAACAGAGCGTTTGACCTGATTTTCCAAAAAAACCCCAAAAAAACCCAAACGATCATCTGCGAATGGCACACGGCATCTCTCGCTCGTTTTCCTTCCGCCTCTTTTGTGTGGATTTTGAAGACGCATCATGACTTTTTTTATTCAAATATGTGCTCAAGGTCGCTGTACAATTAAAGAACGGGAACACAATAAACAGAAAGCACACAGTTTAAGATATTAAAGGTATAACATTCACAGTACAAACGCTAATAACGTAATGAAAACAAACACAAGTAGGTGTTTAACAGAGATTAACAGAGAGGACAGAGAGGACGCATCTCAGATAGACTTGGGGAGAGTGTTCCCTAATTTGGCAGCTACTACACTAAATGACTGACCACCTACAGAGGCCAACGGAGAACAAGAACAGGGCCTGCCTGAATTCAGCAGTCTGAAGATGCATATAGATGAAGAAGGAACGAGTCTTGCCAAGCCAATTAAAAGGACACCCATCCTACACTTTTCTAGTACATTATTTTTCTCCCTCAAGTCATTTGTGTGGTTTTATGTCCTAAAACTGTCATAATCTTTTTTTACGTAACCATTTATGATCTCTCTTTATCTCTTATAACGAAACAGGCTTGTTACTGTGCATTTACGACTGGCAGATAAAAACCATCTCTATTTTTGACAGAATTTAAAAGTAGCTATTACTCTTTACATCGTGTGTATATTTTATATTGAGTGGACCAAAAGAAATGACCCAAAAAGTCTGGTTATATTGACTTACATTCAGTAAACACAGTAAATACAGTATATTTGTTCCTTCTCCTTATCATTTTGGAGATCTGGAGCTTTTGTTCCATCAACAACAACATACAAATGAGCACTGTTCTGAATGACTGATGACCATAAGTACTCTTTTACTCTTTCAGGACCTGCTATTGGATAAATAGGTGTATACAGATAAATGTGTTGGTTTTTGTTTTATTCCAACAATAAGGGAAATTTATTTTCCTTGATATGACCTCTTTAAAAACAGGAGTACTGGCTTGCATTGAGCATACATGAAGTCATATCCCAATTCAAATAACAGAGATATTTTGGGTTAAGGTTGTATGTAGGATGTATTATAGGTTGTATGTAGGACAAGCTATATTGCCTTTGAAACTAGTTGGTTAGCCGCAAGACCAAAAAGGGCGAAATAAAAGGGGGGCATTCACATTCCCAGAACAAAAACAGCCTCACCCGAATGCTAATGGTGAACTACATGCCCTCAGAGGTGCAGTATACGATTCTGGAGAACGACTGCTGAAATTTAAACTCAACAAAACAAATATAGCCCTCCGTTTGGTGCTCCTACAGAAACCCCACCACCCAAATTCATGGACGTGCATTCCCAAGGTGAGGGACACTGTGCTAGCAAACTTGTTTTTATAGATCTTTGTGGCCATAAAAGCCTTCACAAACGGGGTGCGGACAAATACCCTGATATAACGTTAGTCCTACAGCACACAGTCAGTTCAACTCCACTGTGCTTTGGCTACACTATACTCAATACAGTCGTGCCAATAAAGCTATCTTTGAACCGAGACTTGAGCTGAAAGAGAGAAAGAAGAAAGGGAACAATGAGGAGCAGGTTCTGTACGGCCGTGTATCTGAAGAGGGGAGTGTGTATGTAGGCTAATTCAGGCTGGCTTTCTGACACGGAGCAGAAGTGTCCTCTGTCTCAGCTTTCTAATCACTCCCCATGAGGCCACGCTGGCGCGTCCGCCTGCGCCTAAGACTGTCAAAACAGTACACACTGCGCGCACACTCTTAACTTCAGCACTGCCGGAAAAAAGAAAAAAAAGAAAAAAGAACATTTGTGTGAATGTTATGAACAAAAAAAACAAGCAGAGGGGAGAGATGAGGCTGAAACTCAGCAGCAGTGGAGAAAGCAGCTGCTGGTAGCGAGAATAAACTGGAACGGGTTTGGGAGAGTTGGAGGCGGGGGGTGGGGGGAGCACAACAATAGGAAAAACCCATTAAGCAATTAATCTCCCTTAATAAGAACATTAACATTCTCCAGGAGAGAGCAGGGGAGGTTTGGAGCTAGTCTATTTTCTCTTTTACACATCTCTCTCTCTCTCTCTCCGTCTCTCTGGATAATTGGGAGGTGGAAGATGGAGCTGGAGCAGGATTACTGGTCCCCAGGTGGAACCCACTACGGAGGAAGATGGAAAAGGATTTCACTCGCCGCACCTCCAGGGAAGAAAAAAAAAGGGAGTGAATGAGAGCAAGAGAAGGAGTGAGAGTGTGGATATATGATATATGAGGGCTCGCTACCCTTCAAAGCACAGGAGAACAGCGCTGCTGTCTCCAGCGATCCTCCAGCAGGACTAGATAATCCTGGAAGAGCTCATTTCTCCTGAGGGTTCTTTCAGGCTTCCAAACAGGTTGGAGACCTCATTTAACTGGATTATGAGGGGAATGGAGATGGATAGATGGATGGATAAATGGTGAATGGGTTTTAGATCAGGGGAACAGGCGACTGAGGAAATGAATGAAGAGAGATGGACGGGTCAAAAGGACGAGAAACCCGTCGAAATATAAACCCTGTGTTTTGTTCAACGAGACAAATAAGCATCAGCTCCGTTTGTGAAAGCTGTACTCTTATTACTCACTGCACAGGACACGAGATGACCACTGAAATGTCACGCTGAGCTGTTATTATTCATCACACACAGCGTGAGATGCCCATAAGATGGCCACTGAAATGCTGCATGAGATGCACTTCAAGAAGCAAACAGAAATGCTACGTGCAGGGCTGAACTGTCCTACATTTTTCTTGTTCTTTGTCTCCAGTCTCCTTCTCGCTCTATTGGTGAATCAAATAGGGACTGGACTGGGCCTTCCTTAACAATTACATCATTTTCTCCCATTAGATGCAGTCCTGTATAATTTTCCATCGTTCAGTTACTTGATTTCCAACGAAAAACTGCAACAGTGTGCATGCCAGTCATTTCCAGAAGATATTTTTGAGATGTGAGTAATGAGAAAAACAGATGTTTCAAAATCTAGAACAAAAACTTGCCATACCCATGAATTAAACACAGTATACAGGACAAGTCAGCACTGTGGGTATGAAAGGATGTGCACCTGTTCAAGGAGTTGGCGACAGACATAACACAATATTACACAAAGAAGCTGCCAGTGTTCTCAGAATCATGGACTGACCACGCCCGAGTCCAGACCCCAACATCCTTTAATGTGGTATTTGGATCACAAAAGACAGAAGGGTGCAAAAACATCATCTTAAAACTACTGAAAACAAGTCTGTACTGAAACAATTGGAAGCTGTAACAAAGGTAAAGAGTGGACACACTCAATACTGAAAAACGTAAGACTACATTAAGTTGTTGAAGCTTCTAACAGTTTACTGTTAAACATGAAAATGCTTTTATTTTAATGCAACTCAGTGGAACCAGAACTCATTTTGGGCCATTTCTTTTGGTCCATTCATGATTAAATGCACACACAATCTAAAGAGAACAGGCAGGAGATGATGTTTTCAGGAGGAAAACACAAGAGTGTGTTCTGTATATGTTTGTGAAAACCACTGTATGTGTGTGAGCATCCGGCTGTTTTACTCTGAGAGAGCTCTGTAGGACAAATTTATTCATTATCAACATACACACTAATCACTGCAGATTTACTGAGAAATTAAGTGAGTTTAACTGTGTCATTGTGACAGTCCTAGACTGGATCCATCTCGAATTAACAATGAACTGGAAACAGACTGCAGTCAGTTTGACCATGTTGAGTCACGTGAGTGAATAAAAATGCACACATCCACGGTTAAATTGCAATGCTTGACCCCACTACATGCTCCATTCACTCAACATAACAAGCTTCTCAATAACTAACCACAGTGGACCCTCTCTCCCCTTATTGAATAAAGAGAAAGGAGAGAGGATGGGGCGGGGGGGTTAAGAAACAAAGAAAAGAGCCAGACGTATTTGTACACGGTAAATCTGAACTGAGGATCCACGGCAGTGAAAGGCGAATGACAAGCTGCATGACTAATGTTCTAAAAAAAAAAACTTTCTGTAAACCAAAGTTTTCTCAAAAAGGGCGTTGTGCTAGTGCTTGTATGCTGTAGGCTTTGCTAAAGAACCGATGTTTCAAGAAGACTCTAATGGGGACCGGCGTACAGTGTGGCCAGCCAATTAATCCTACTTTGATTAGCTCCTAATGAGAGTTCACAACCATCTCCAGCTTGGGTCACTTGTTTTGCTTTGGTGGCCCCATCGCAAATGAGCTCTTCTTGCACCGTTGTGTTCTGCCGGGCCCCAGAACGAGAAAAACCTTGGCAATTAGTCGCCGTAATTGTTCACCCACCGCGTCCCGCAAATGCACCTGTAATTACAGCGGCCCCCGAACGTACGCACACACAAACCGTGACTGACCTGGCCACTTAGCCGCGTTAGACGATGCGTGTGATTTTAAAAGCACGGCGATGAGTCTTGACAATCGTATACTTAAGAATTAAAAATGGGGGGGAAAGGGGGGAGCGGGCAGAGGTAAGTGACAAATAATTACAGCTATCACTGTTGCGTGCTCACCCGCAGCCTTCAACCAAGTGATGAACACAAGGCCGCCGCTTACAGCCAGCGAACCGAGTGACGTCGGACGGAAACAGATGGGGTGAACTTCCTTACGTTTACCTGTAATAAAGTAAGCGGAGACGGCAGCAGGACGAGACAGTCCCGTCCCTCACTACAGAACACTGGTGGTGACAGCTGGTCTTTGTCAGGGTCACAGGTGCACTGACCGCCGCCCTTCGCCAATGGTAACAAGGCCCTGACAGTTAGCCTGGGTAATGCTTCCTATGTTTGTGACAGCAGGGTCTTAGTCAACATTTGACCCCTCACTTTAACCTGCTTGGGCGTTTCGGAGACCTGCAGAGGAAGATACTGGGTGTACACACAAACACGCGCACGCACACACTCTCGCCGAGCGTATAATAATATCACAGCAGAGCAGGAGTGACAGGGTAACCTGTGATATGGTATAAGTGACAGACGTTGGCAGGAACAAACCAGTTTTCTCCCTAAGGAACTGTCACTGTACCGAAAGCCAAATACATCAGTGCAGCACTACTTATCTACAAAACGCCTGCTTAGTTCAGCCCCTACGGCAGCGTTTCAGAGGGGAAAACACACACACACACAGGTTTGTTCCTACACAAGGTCAGAATGTGTATGTATGTACGTATTTGTCGGCTGATTTCCCAGACCTGTTTTCAACGGCACATCAACATCTGCTCTGCAATTTAATCCATAACTAGGCCTAATCCATGACTTGAGAAATCAGCCCTACGTGTAATAACCCCAACCCTAAATCTAAAGGCCTAGTCACAACATAGTCTGGATATTTTCACAGATTAAAAAAAAGCAAGTTTTGAAAACAAGTACATGTATATTCACGTAATCTTTCACAGAGAGCCAGAAACTGTGTATTTGTTTTATTGGCTCTATAGTCTGTGCTGCACAGATGTGATTAAATTAAGCCGCTAATCAGAGCTCTGCTGTCAAAGTTACAGCCCAGACAAATGTGCATCAGGACGGCAACACAAGCTTAGATGACAAGCAACATGCCAACTATATAAAAATATGGTGGTATTAATTTTGAGTAGTGTCTGTGGACAGCCTTGTTTTAGTATAACTAGTTGCATTCTAGTCTATTCACACCCAACGAGGAACTCTATCTTTACTGTTTCTCAGAAAATCTATTTCTTCTTCCTTATTTGTCTGATATTCGTATTGGTGTGAGGGTCCCATTTCCTTTGCATCTGTTAAAACCCTACTTTAAAGGAGAATTGCATCTATTCTCAAAATTCCTGGCAAAGATGGAGGAAGTCAGTCAGAGTGGTTAGATCTGAAATGTGCCAGTTTAGACAAAGTCTAAACGGTGAGGATGGGAACCCAGGTGTCCGAAGAATTTGTAAAATCAAAAATATATATCAAACAAAACAATCACATAATCTTACAAATACATTAACTATGCCTGAGGCACCACTTCAGCATAGTTTTGAGAAAGTTCTGGCCTAAAATGTTTATTTTAGAAAAGACAGAAGGCTGATTTTACTTTCTAGATTATCAATATTATATATATTTACATGCACTACATTCCTATTGCAGACATTGTGCCTCCTGGTTTCTATCACGATCACTGCATTGCTTCTTTTCACACCACTCCAAATTCCTATTTTTTATATATGGATCATATTATGGAGAATTTTTGAAAATTCCCCTTTAACCTTCAACCAAAAGATAATGTTTTTGCTCCGTCCAATTATAGAAAAACAAACAAACAAACAAACAAACAATCATTGTAGGCTTTCTCTGTCCTATGAAGTCAAGACGTTTTAGCCCTGAAGAGGCACAAAAACAAACACACACAGCGCATTCTCTGCCCCACTCACTCACACACTCCTTCATCTGCACAATGCTCCTCCTCCCTCTCCCATTCCAGCCCCCCTCATCAACAGCCCACTGCCTCCGAGGCACTGTGTAGCTTCCTGTTTGTGTCAGAGCATCGCTGGTCTGACTGTGGGGGTCCCCAGCATACAAGTGGACAGGAGCCATCAGAGGCATTAAACATATCTCCACGGCAACAGCAGCCGATTGATGTCTGAACCTGCCTACCTATAGCCGCCGACTGACAGTGACAAAACAGCAGCGGGCGGTGGCTAAACCGGACATTTCTCATAAATCAACAGCAATTTCATCAGTCAAAGAGTGCGGAGGACAAGAGCGCACGCACATGTGAGAGAGAGAGAGAGAGAGAGAGAGAGAGATAGAGACGGAGATAGAAAGAGAAAGACAGAAAATAAGAAAGCGGAGGGAAAAAAGGGAGTGAGATGTAAACAGAGAACAGAAAGAGAAAGTGGGAGAAAATAAGTAGAGAGCGCAAAGAAAAAGAGAGGACAGTGGTAAAAAGAGGGGATGAGTGACAGGAAGAAAGAAAGAAAGATAGAAAAAGAGAGGACAGTGGAAAAAAGAGGGGATGAGTGACAGAAAGAAAGAAAGATAGAAAAAGTAAGGTGATAAAAAAAGAGAAAAAGAGAGGACAGAGAAAAAAAGAGGGGACGAGTGACAGAAAGACAGAAAGATAGAAAAAGTAAAGTGATAGAAGAAGAGAAAAAGAAAGGACAGTGAAAAAAAGAGTGGACGAGTGACAGAAAGACAGAAAGAAAGAAAGATAGAAAAAGTAAAGTGATAGAAAAAGAGAACAAGAGAGGACAGTGAAAAAAAGAGGGGATGAGTGACAGGAAGAAAGAAAGAAAGAAAGATATAAAAAGTAAGGTGATAGAAAAAGAGAAAAAGAGAGGACAGTGAAAAAAGAGTGGACGAGTGACAGAAAGACAGAAAGAAAGAAAAAAGGTGATAGAAAAAGAGAGGAGAAACTATGGAGAGAGAAAGCAAAGAGAGAGAGAATCAGTGAGAGAAAGAAAAAAAAAACAGAAAGCAGATAGAGACAGAGAGAAAGAGAGCAGACAGAATCAGAGAGGCCTGTCAGCCCATCAAAAGCCACCTGTTATCACTCTACGCCTCTCATCCTTCTTTCTATCTCTTTGTCCTCCTTTCTCTCTATCCACATACACGTGCATATGTGCGCGCACACACACGCAGGGGGATGGAACAGGTGTCCAGAGTCAACGTCACACTCGTGTCTGGTCTTTAAAAACTCAAGAGAAAAAGCTCCATCTCTCCGACAGCAGCCTCTTTATGCACACGCTCATCAGCCCTGTGTACAAAAAACACCTCAGACGAGACGCCAAATGACATTAACAGCTTAGTGGAGGATATAAACCTCATCTGTCAAGCAGCTTCGCAATAAAGCTCTGAATGAATTACTCTCAGCAGGAGAAGCCCACCTGAGCTTTAACCCTCTCTCCACAGACTGACCAGCAGCGGCAGAGAGACATATAGGACTGATCACCTTAGAGAGAGAGAGAGAGACAGAGAGAGAGACATAGAAAGAGAGACAGAGAAAGAGAGACAGAGAGAAAGAGACAGAGAAAGAGAGAGGGACCGAGAGAGAGCAAGAGTGGGAGAGAAAGAGAGAGAGAGACAAGACAGAGAGAGAGACAGAGAGCGAGAGAGAGAAAGAGAGAGCGAGAGTGACAGAGAAAAAGAGAGACAGAGAGAGACAGAGCGAGAGATACAGAAAGAGAGAGACAGAGTGAAAGAGAGGGAAAGAGAGAGAGAAAAGAGCAAGAGAGAAAGAGAGAGAGAGATAGAGAGCGGGAGAGATAGAGAGAGAGAGACAGACAGAGAGAGAGAGAGACAGACAGAGAGAGAGAGACAGAGATAGACAGAGAGACAGAGAGAGAGACCAACACAGAGAGAGATTTGGAGGGAAAGAAGACATTACATTACATTACATTACATTACAACATACATCTACACACACACACACACACACACACACACACACACACACACACCCACACACCCACAGCCACACACACAGTGATGCTTCCGAGCAAAATCCAGGCCTCAAACCAAAGAGCATCCATCACTCGTCCCTCTGCGTCGCCATCAGCAACGCACACCTGGCTGAGCAACATCTGGACGCATACACACACCTGCTGCTCCCCAAGGGGTTATCACACACATACACACAAACACACATACACACTTTCCCAGAGGACAACTCGACACCTTCACGGTGAACAAGTGTCACAATAGAAAAGTGGGTTCAGTTCTCTTTCTAGCACTCACACATTTACATTCTGAATTCCATACGCTTTCCACAACACTCCCAGACTATAATGTGGAGGAAGCAGCTCAAGTCTTAATCTTAACCAGTAGTTTAAAACTTCTGGATACGTTATTGTAAGCAAAGACATCCAAAGTGGTTTAGTAAAACGCTTTGAGTCAGAACTGGTGATGGGAGCCAGACGTCCATCCCTAAAAGAGTTTTTACACTAACATATTTTTTTTAATATTCACTCACTGTGGAAAAGAACAGGATGTAAAGAAGGATGTTCGGTAAAGAGAGAGAGAAGAAATTACTGGTAAGTGATCACTTGTTACTTGTTACTTACAGTGCTGTAAAATAAATTGCTACTAAGACAAAACAGTTTCCAAGAAAAGCAGCTTCTTCAGATGAATTAATATTACATATAAATATTGATATAAAACTTGCATAGGTTCACTGTTGGGTTCGAATAGTAAATACAGTGTATATATATGTTGTAGACTAGGCGACTCGTGGTTCCATTCACCAAGACTGGGGGGGGGGGGTTTCTCTACAATTAAACATATATGACGTAATATCTCAATTACTGAATTATGCATAATTAGCATTTTGTGCACACAGAGAAAAATAATTAAGCTTAATTATATATCATTGCTGTCACAACAAAACATCATGCTTCCAAAATGGTAACTTCACAGCAGACGGAAACAATGCTCCACAACTTAAGACTGGGTTTTGTTCAAAGCTATTTTAGACCACTACTATGAGTTCATTTGCTAAAGAATTTTCACACCATGTCAGGAGCAGCTGGTGTTTTCACATCTTCAATGTAAAAATAATTAAAGAATTAATTAATAGGGAAAGAAGATCCTGAAAACAAGACGTTGATGGCAATGTTTAATAAAGGGGTAGACTAGCTCCTGGACTACAGTAGTCTGATAGGACAAGCTATAAACGTGAGGAATAGTCGTCTGAGCTCTAAACCATAACTTAAACAAGTGCAGCAACTGATAAACCTACACTTGAATATTCTGTGACACAGCTATGGTAGCCATGCTGAAGTCCCACTCTTCTTTTTTACTTTGAACATGCTCTCTGATGTAATTATACAGGACCTGAAACCACTTTGGCAGTAGAATAATGTGTTAATGATACTCAAATCTGAGGTATGAATACTGTAAACAGATGTAGAGGTCTGTGTAGGACTGACATATTAACATTCATCCACAAAGACTAGAATCTGTCGTACTCCCACCAAAAATCAGCAGCCGTCTGCTCCTCCTGTCTGCTCCTGCTAGAATTCATCCCACCCGCGTCCCCGTATGAAGTTAAATGGCTTAACAACTTTATTATTAATTCTTCAGCTGTTTTCTCCTTACGTAAGCTGTGCCTGCTAATTATTGCGTGATGATTATTAATTGTACAAAGAATGTTTATGAACATTTAAGTCCAGGGGCACAAGATATTGCGGTGGGAGGTGCGAGTATTCCAGTTATGCTGGAATGTGGACTTCTAAACAGAGTCAACCATCCGAAAACCAAAGCATCCTTTTCTATAACTACATCTAAATCACACTCCAAGCTGTTCCTTACTTTACACACCTGTGCAGGTGAACAAGTGTGAACAAACACAGCCTGGACAGAAAAACAGAGAGGAAAATGTCTACGTTGAGAGAGAGAGAGAGAGAGAGAGAGAGAGAGAGAGAGAGGGAGAGAGAGGCAGAAGCTGAGTAAGAGATGAAGAGAACTAAGAAAAGAAGAATCCATTCAAAAACAAGTGTTTCCAAAATAGTACATTTACAGTAGAAGCTGAAAACCTGAAGGTAAGTTAAGGTAAGCGGTTTTAATCCAAGTATTTTTTTTTTAATTTCATATTTATTCTACTTTTACTAGGAATGTTTATTAATATTTAAGTCCAGTCGCACAAGCTATTATTGTGGAAGTCCCACAGAGTGATGCTGAAATGCAGACTTCTAAACAGAGTATTTTCTACATCTGTTTTCTATAATTAACTTCAACGCTGTTCCTTACTTTACACACCTGTAAAGTACAGTCCTTTTAGTCACCAGTGTGAACAAACACAGCCTGGACAGAAATACAGAGAGGAAAATGTCTACGATGAGAGAGAGAGAGAGAGAGATGACAGACAGGGAGAGAGAGGCAGAAGCTGAGTAAGAGATGAAAAGAACTAATGAAGAATCCATTTAAAAACAAGTGTTTCCAAAATAGTACATTTACAGTAGAGGCTGAAAACCTGAAGGCAAGTTAAGGTATGTGATTTTATTCCAAGTATTTCTTTTTATTTCATGTTTATTATAATTTTACAAAGAATGTTTATTAACATTTAAGTCCAGTCGCACAAGCTATTATGGTGGGAGTCCCACAGAGTGATGCTGAAATGCAGACTTCTAAACAGAGTATATTCCACATCCGTTTTCTATAACAAACTTCAACACTGGCTATGTTCACATGCAGAGATTTTCTCTAGTCCGATTGAATTCGTTCTGATTCTAGATTAAGACGGAGGTGTTTATATGCTCACTCTACTCAACAATCTGATAAAAATCTCTGTTTACATGCAAACTACAAGTAATTGGAGCCAACATTACGCGCATGAGTAGAGTACAACTTGGTGTAAATGTTACCATGACAACGAGCATCGAGCGAGTATGTTACCTGAGTATGTTACCTGAGTTTTAGTTAGCGCGCTCGTGTTTTTAACTGCTTTAAAATGACTCAGGAAAACATACTTCACATGTACTTACTAAAGAAGGGGCGAGAGGAAGACGTCACGTCCTGCAACACTGTTTTCATCCGTGTTAGCAAGGAGTCGATCTCCCGTGAACTTATCCATAATTTAGTAAAGCAGGACAGTGAATTGGAGACGCTTTCACTCTGCTTTCTAGCTTTGTAATACTCTGATCTGAGAAACGTTCATCAGTTTTTCATTTGCTCTATAGTTTGTGTAAACCCACCGTCGTTCATTTGCTCATATACTCGTCTGAACGGCTTGTTATTGCCAGCTTTATGGCCATCCATCCTGCTGTTTTTAAATCTTTTAAGGTTTGAATCATGAACTTTGTCTCTTCTGAAGACCAGTCTCTACCTCCCGCCATGCTGAAACTTTCTCCATGACTCAACTGCACACGTGCAGAGTGTACTTAAACTTTCCGATTGGGAATGTAATCGGATACAGGCGTTTACACGACTATTATTCTTCTATTAAACTGATTATTTACGGGATTACCCACCTCCTTCAAACAGACAGAAATTGTATTGTATTGAATGACCTCAATCAGACTAATCTATTCGGATTGAGGCGTATACATGGGCGTATTCTATTCCGATTGAGCTATTCGTTCGATTATAAATGGATTATCAGGCTGCATGTAAACGTAGCCACTGTTCCTGCGCAAGAACACTGTCCTTATAGTCACCAGTGTGAACAAACACAGCCTGGACAGAAATACGGAGAGGAAAATGTCTACGTTGGGATGTGATAGCATAGCTGGTCACAGCCTAAATGCCACATATTATGAAGGCTAAAATAACAGAGTGCAGGAGGTTGGAGGAAGGTGTATATTTGTGTTTGAAATGCCTTGGTATTAACGTACCTAAATCCCCCTCGCACCGCTCGCCTCACAGCATGGAAGGCGCTCCCTGCAAGGTGGGTAGCAGCCGGCTTTCAAGCCACATTTGTTTTCCTGTTGTTGTTTAGTCATCATCTCTTGCATCTCTAAATCAGCTCCATTAGGTTTACAAAAGGAAATGTCAGTTGCTTTACCTCCATCACTGCTCTTTTTTTATTTTTTTTTATTTTGTGTAGTTCGAATTAGGGGTGGACTGGCATCTGCTGACACAAAAAGGAGAAACGAGGAGAGAGAACGAGAGAGGGGGGGGATGTTCAAGAAAAACCGATAGGAACTGTCAATGTGTAAAGTCAAATTTGCACATGAAAACCGCGGTGTTGAACTTGAGCGTTTCATTATTTCAGCGTGTGGGGCTGGAAGAGGAAGATCAGAGCCCGCACCGTCTCCCTGATCTATTTTAACGCTCCACATCTCTCCCCACTCTATTCAAAGACAGGTAATTAGCTTTTAAAGAGGCTATGCTGGAGAGTGCTGCTTTTGTGCACTTCTCCGAGCTCGGCTCTCGGCTGAGGAAGCTCGGGCCCGGACAGCAGGGGAGACGGCTTAATCATCAGAGGCCGCAACAGCATTGGAAGCGTTTCCAAAGGCAAACAGCTACTCGAGAAAACGTATGTATAAGCGGTCAGAACGAATGGGCCCGACCGGCTCCCGAATAACAGAGCGTTTCAGCGTACCAAGCAGGAACGCTCTGCGTCAGCAGGAAACGTATTCAGCCGTGAAGAATGGCGCCCGATCAAAGTAAACACGCTCTTTTTCCAGGAAGAGGCCTAATTACCGAACACAGTGATAAATAATCTTTCCATCTCAGCTTGGAGTCCCGCCCTGCTTTGACAGAAAGGTTACTCGTGTGGCTCTCGTCCTCTAATCCCATCCCTCCATCTCTCCGACGCCTCGGCCCATTGTTCCCGTCCCGCGTGCGTGCCAGCGGGGGCTGGATCGGGAGGATTAGCCATAGGAAGCCCCGCACTCCTCTCCCTCTCTCTGCCTCATTCAGCTCGGCCTTTCTCTCCCTCCCGCCTCTCCTCTTCGCTGAACAAAAGCGGATTTAAGCCATTAAAGGTGTGATAATCCCACCAAGATGGGATGGCAGAGTGGCTGGGGCTGGCAAATCTGCACTCTTTCTCAGCAGAGAGGGGGACAGAGGAGGGAAGGGACGGAAGCTGATTTAAACCATAATAAACCCGAAACTCTACGTGATCAACAATTAGCAGCAACAGGAGGTTGCTCGCCTACCAAGTGGGCAGAACTTTCAGTCGCTCCAAACACCAGTAACAGCTGTGACTGCATTTCTGCACATTATGTGCTTGTGAAAAAAAACATACATTTAAACAACAACATACATTTAAACTCCAGCTTTTCCCTTCATACTTTATTAGAGTGTTATGCTCCAAAACAGGGTGGCGTAGTGGCTGCGTCGTATGCTTTGGTCAGAGCGCTCGTTTATCTAGTCTGAAGGAGATAGAAAGACTGCTGCAGCTGTCTAAATGCACATGCTGGAAGAGAAACACCAGGCTGAATATATATATATATATATATATATATATATATATATATATATATATATATATATATATATATATATATATATATATATTAAATGGAATAAGCCTTTATATGCTTGTAAGTGAATTACAAAAATCATTAGGATGTGACTACAGTAACAACAGCACAGACACTGAGTATGAGTCTGCTCATCTCAAAGACTTAAGACGCATGGATCTATGATACAGTAATAGTACATTATATAATAAATATTATGTATTATAGTAAATTAGCTGTACTTTTTATTACCTATTTCTAATCCATGTTGCGTTTGTTTGTTTTTTAATTAACTGTTTAAAGATTTTTTTATAACATACAAATAGTACATAACGTAATATTTTTAGTGAGCACGCAAACTTTTTTTTTTTTTAATATAGTGCTACTTTCATTTTAATAGACTGCAAATAGGTGCACGCATGAGCTCCTTCTGGTGTAGGTTGTGCTGATAGGGCCCCTCACTCCACCACACTGGACAGACTGCAACTAATGCAAAGCTGTTTTTCTGCTTTGTGGCAGAGTCACTCTAGTAAATGAGTGTAGAGTCCTAGATGCATCCCAGTCATCTCTCTCTCTCTCTCTCACAAAACAACGTATACATTTTCCTCTCTGTTTTTCTGTCCAGACTGTGTTTGTTCACACTTGTTTACCTGCACAGGTGTGTAAAGTGAGGAACAGCGTGGAGTGTGATTTAGAATTAGTTATAGAAAAACGATGCTTTGGTTTTTAGATGGTTGACTCTGTTTAGAAGTCCACATTCCAGAATAACTCTGTAGGACCGGCACCTCCCACCGCAATATCTTGTGCCACTGGACTTAAATGTTCATAAACATTATTTGTACAATTAATAATAATCACACAATAATTAGAATTGCTTTGGAAAACCATGCAACAACTTACCAAGTTAACTTATCTGAACCAATACCACCAAGCTGTACAGAAACACTGGGATTTCTTCTGATGGTAAACCAAGACAGTGAGAATTCACTGTAGCACTTACTCTGCTTAGCACTGCTGAGTGGTACTTTTAAGACGGCGTCTTTTGGAATCCTGTACACAGTGATAAGTGTTTTATAGTGAACTTGAACAATACTTAATGTGGTGACAAGTAAGAACTAGCTTTATTCAATCTAAATACGTTTTAAATTTTTTTTAATTAAAATTATTTGATGAGTTGAGTAAAACTAGTTCAATTGCCTGTAACCAATAAGATTAAATTATCAAATAAAATGACCATATAACTATTTAAAGTGACTTGTCACCAGTATTTCTTTTTAGATTAACCCATAAAGCACTTTTTACAGTGTGGCTTAAGAGTCCCCTGTGGGACTATATTGAGATTGAGGAAGTTTTTTTATGTTGTTGGTTTTAAAACAAAGGTATTTAAAATGTGCATCCTTAATCATTACTGATAAGTTTTATAAGCCATTCCTTCATTCCTTCTTAGTGTTTGTTCATCCTGAAGTAAACAAAAGGCTTATTCTGCTTGCTCTAATCAGTATTACAAGGCAGAGTATGTGTGGCCTTTTATGTTACAGCTTCCTTTTTCTGAGATGTTCCTCTCAAACTCATGGCCTTTTACATTCTACATAATGTCACTGAAAATTGCTAGCTAGCAACAGCTGCTTCGTGCTGGTAAGAGCAAATGGCTTTATTTCCTTTTCATTCCTGACTTGCAAGTAAAATGAGTATGTTGCCACTTGTCAAACTGCTGGAGCAACGCCTCTACTGCAGAACCAGCTCAAACTAAACAGCAAGGTCAATTTATAGAAAACAGCTTAAATTCACATTCAACCCATCAACAAAAGATTTGCTTTTGATAATTAGTTATTATTTCTTAAGGCAAGTTTAAGCTCATCTTACTGAAACCTCGGCTGTGAAGGCCCCGGGACTCAGACGCTCTCAGGCCAAGCTAAAGAGAGCCATTATACGCTGTTAAGCCAATACTGAGGGTTGATGTAAAACGTTCTCAACATGTTGTTTGCCCTAACAAGAACAGAGTGACCATGGGAGGACGTGTTACAGTGCCAGGTGAGCTGCCTCAAGTTTGGGAATATTGATGTGCTTTGAAGTAAAACAGCTGTCCACCTGCTGCGAGATGCTTCTGTCGTCACAATCTATCCACAATAAGGGACAGATCTCCAGCCAGGAGGGAGATGAAGTGGAATAAAGTGGCCACAGCTGCCAAAATATAAAAGAGAAGCTAGCAAAGCCAAAAGGAAGCACTGCCTATTCTAATCATATGCTGAGGTTGGCTAGAGACACTGTAATAAAAAAGGGTGCTGTGTTTATTAAGAGTGTTTATTCTTTTCTAGAGTGAAGTTGTATATTTCTGAAAATATTTATAGATTTTTCAAAAATAAACGGAATGGTTTTTGATTAAAGGCTGCAGAAATGTTGCGGATAGTTAAGAAAATCAATGCTGTTTGTGAATGTTTACCAAAACATTAAGCCCTTTATTAATTTAGCATTCATTCTATTAGAGCTTACATAAACAAACTGCAAGAAATACATTTTTTAGATGTCTTTTGACAAAATTAAATATAAAACACTCATTTATAATGAATAACACCTGCATTTTTGATTGTTCATCATTAATTAATTCGAAAGAAATAGAATTTGTAAGAAGTAGACTATATAGTATAGTATGTAGTAAAGGTGCCACACAATGCATTTATTCAGTATTTTAAATTGTATTCTGATTTTTGTTTTTGGTAAACAGTTTCATGAGCTCTGCCCTGATTGGCTGATTGGCTTTACAACGAGACACTACGATAATCACACAGAAGCTAGGCCTAACATTACCTATGCAAGCTACTTGCTTTCTCAACATCAACGCAAAGTAAACACCTGGATAATATCGAGTAGCTTTGCAGGTCCAGCTACATCACAACCCCAAAAGTAACCTGTAAGTAGCAGCCATGCTACTGTTCGCTGGTTGAAGCAGATCATCTAAAATTCGTAGAAAGCAAAAACTTTAATTTACTTTTTGTTGATGTCAAGACTCACTAGCAAGCTCCAAATCATTAATGTTAGCACAGCTAACTTGAATAGTTTGATGCTCTAGCTTACTTTCATAGAGATTTTATTTTCCTGACTGTGTCTGTTTCAACATGTTGCTTCTGTGTGATCATAATGGTGTCTCACCGTAAACCAGCCAATCAGAGCAGAGCTCATCAAATTATTTATGAGTGCACCAAAAATAGAAAACAGCTTGTTTTATTCTAGGATCAAATCAAAGGGTGTAAATAGGCATATAACATCAAAGATGGGTGACCATCACATTCCTTCTGTGTAGACATTAGAGAATATGCATTCATTCTGTGGCACTTTTTGATGTAGTAATGCACAAGCAGTTCATGCATATGTATTGTTTTATTAGATTAGTCACCAGTTTTTGACTTAGCTTAATAAAATGTGCAAAAATAATAATAATACACAAATAAATGTGCCCTATTCACCCTTGCTGCGCTTGGATATAGTAATAGGCTGTGAGTTTGCCATCCTCTGGCTTGTTAAGTCCTAATAAGTGCAATACATGGACATTTTAATATCCATGTATATTTAAATGTTTACAAACATTTTCTCACAACAGTGACGATACTGCTCTTACACTGCTGCGCACACAAACACATCTCTGTGGCCTCCCTTTGCTGCGTGTCCTTATTTCTCTTAAAATGTTGACCCGAATGAGAAACTGCCTTCTGGCAGTGAGAACAGATGCCACAGAAGTAGTGTTATGAAACACTGTTAACACTATTATTCAAAAAAAGGAATTATTTAATAAACAAACAGCCAAAATAATGCGATTCAATGCAACAGTGCATCTGCATAGGCAATATGATGCACGTGGGTATACACACGCTCGCACAAACCTCCTCCCACTCCGGGCAATCAGTGCGCTGCAGCTGTAATTTGTCTCAGTGTACGGCTGTATTGCATTAATGAGCTCTCCCATCTCAGGCCAATTTGAACGCAAACTCCAGAGATGCTAATAGGGGGGCTTGCATGCAGGAGATACCGGCGAAGATTTCATTGTTTGAGCAAATCGAGCTCGCTTAGCACTGACCACAGCGCGACTGATTCACTGGGGTGGGTATCTATCTCCCAGACTTATTTAAACAGCTTTCCGTCCGTTTCCCTCCCTCCATCTCTCTCTCACTCTATCACATTGCCATTCTGTCCATTCCTGTTCATTAGTTTTCTTCCCTAGCACAAAGCTCGACCATGCCAGCATGAAAATGCACACATGCAGGTTTAATTTGAAAATAGAAGTTAACAAACAGCAGCCTATTTCTCCCTACGATAACTTCATACTCTCGCCAGGACCAGTGCTACTTTTGGGTGGGACTGCAGGACACGGCACTTGCCTCCTGGTCTGAGATAGCATCTGATATCTGACTGTGTTCAATTTTTCTAAACTATGCATTCTGCTCTGGTTTTAGACCTGAGCTCTGGTTTCACTGACTGGCTCAAGTCGACTAGACAGTAACTGACTTGACTGATTGTTTGAGGGTCTACGAGCAAAATACTGGAAACGAATAACCAACCTTAGGTATGTGATTTAGCCCTCTAGACTTACTGCAGCCGGGAGCTTGAGGGCATCGCATCATGGGTATAATTAACATTATCACCCTGGCAACTGAAGTGGCTGCATACTTTTTTTCCTTTCTCTCATTAGCGCTGTCGTTTTCGGGCTTTGTTTAATAAGTTAACTATTTGAAATACATTCTAACAGCTTTCCCGACAAGGAACATGCTAAATGTGGCATCTCCCCAGAGCGGCAAGAAAGTTAAACTCACTGTGGACTTGCACCAGTTACAGGAAAATCTCGCCCAGGCTTGCCGTGACGTCGGCCTGAGAGGCTTGAGACTCTACTTTGACCCTAGGGACTTGACTCAGACTCGCAACTTAGAGACTGCACTTGGATTTGCAACTCAGGGACTTAACATGCACCCTGGAGACATAAGACTCGACTTTGATTTGCACTGGAGACTCGCACCCACACCTGATTAGAGGCTTCACTCTAACTTGCAGCCTGGAGAGTCATGACTTGACTGAGGTGCTACCCCCTGAAATGTAACTCTGCCTCTAACTTCAGAGACTCGACTCAACTCGAGGCTTGACTCTACCTCGAATCCTCAAGACTTGACTTGGATTCGCAACTCAAAGACTTGAACCCGCACATCAGAGACTCGAGATCCAAATCTGACTTGTACCTCAGAGATTCGAGACTTGACTATGACTTGCTTTAGGCGTCTTGTGAACATCTCTGAGCTGTAGCACTAATGTCCTCGATTCAGCGAGTGAAAGGAAAGAGAGTGAGAGAGCGGGAGAGAGATGGAAAGCGAGACTGAGACTGACGGAGATTTGTTAATCTCCTGAGACCAATACAGCAAAATGTCAAGGAAGGCAATTACAAAGCTGAAACTGTTTTCCTTTGCTTTCCGTTAAGAGCGTCACTGCGTACTTGCAGCTCTAATTCTAGCACTCTAATAGAAACAAGCACAGCGGGAGGGAGGCCCAACGAAATGACTGCAGCAGCAGCCACGTCATGCCACACAGGAGCGTTATATCAGAAAAACAGAGGAGTCAATAGTGCTGAGAGAGAGAGAGAAAGAGAGAGAAAGAGAGAGAGAGAGAGAGAGAGAGAGAGAGAGAGAGAGAGAGAGAGAGAGAGAGGGGTGTAAAAAGTGCTACCAAACCCACCTGTAAGCCCCCCTGATGGCAAAACATTGGAAGCATGATGGAAATTTTCCTTAATGGTGTGGATGATAATGTGGGATGAGAGGATGTTAATAACAGTGAGCTGTGGGGAAGTCCCGCTGAGGGTCATTCTGGGGAGGATCAGAGAGACAGGCCTGCTTAATTTATACCTTAGAGGGAGGTGATCACAGCCTGTGCTGCCCTAATGAACCCTCCTCGCCTGGGGCAGCAGTGGGGCAGGCACTGAGGCCCCGGGGCCTGAAGGAAAAGGTGAGAGGGGATAAGGAGAACATGCCTGGGGGTAGAAATAGTCCACTGGGGCTCATCAACATGTAGCTTAATCACAAAGGTTTAGGGAAAATGGACTAGGGCTGCAACCAACAATAACGGCTGTAATTGATTATCCAGCGCTTCCCATGGTCTACTGTGGTCATATCTGTCGAGACTTGCCTTCAGTTTGTTCAAAGAAATCCACATCCTTCACAACGCCAAACTTCAGTCTTAGAAGCCGGCTGCATTTTATGCTTCACATGATCCAAGTAATCCCAAACACATTCATTGATGTTAAGGGTGCACTCCCGGGAGGTCAGTTCATTGTTCAGAGCCAGAGTATTTCATTCACTCGTGCTACGTCTCCGAATGTCAAACCTCTGAGTTTAGTAAATATCACCATCATTCACACTGTCTGTAGCAGAGACTTTTATGTCTTTTCCTGGCTTGGTTAAAGCAATGGGAAGCGAGACCCTGCTGTTGAGTGATAATGGCTAGTGGGTTGCTAAAGGCTACATCAAGTCTTAAGGCTATCATTATACAGTGTCAGGAGTTGCTTTACAGTGCCGGCCAGAGCCATCACTGATACGGTAATGGTATACAGCATGAACCAAGTTTATTCTGGTTTCACGACATATGTTAATATGAATATTGTAACCTTTTGAGTAATCACATTAATGTTAAGTAGACAAGGCTTACAGATTACTGTACAACAATCATCTCCTAACTGGGGAGGCACTGCTTGTGGTTGTTATATACTTATATACATATACATCTACTCCACATGCTCTACTGTTACTTCCTCTCTTTCCATATATAAATAGATCAATTATTTTTCTTACGTTACCCTATCACATCCACATCTAAAGACCATAACTGTAATTCTCCATAATATTTATTTCTTATTCATAATAATCATATTTATCATAAATACTGTATAACTGACCGTCCCTACACACTTCTCTCTCTAAACAGACTGTAATGCAACTCCCATGTGCTCTTTAGGTCTCCCCTGGGCACTAACCTGAAAGGGCAAGGGCTAACAAGTGCTATTCTCCTGACAGGTCTAGCTATTCAGCACATCTCTTCCAGCTGCTGCTCCCACAACTCAACACAACCTTTCCTTTATTGATAGAGAAACTAAGCCATTCTACCCACACAATGAGAGCACGACAACTGTGCCAACAGTGCTCCCCTGACTCCAAGCCATGGAGGATTCAACCCTCTCAGCCAGTAGCATCATTTGGGAGCCAAAAACAATGTTCAGTCATGCACTGAAATACTGATTTCATGCCTCCCCTTAGTCTAGAGTTATTATTACCATTCTGCTAAACATTCGATTTACGGTACATAATTAATTGTAGGTGAATGCAAAATTACACAGCTAGCTTCAGTAAGTGAATCACAGGAATATGATTTACAGCCTGTATTAGCAGGCCTGGGTTTAGACTTCTGACTTGAAATAACATGCACGCAGCACAAAAGCTGGGCTGAATTATGAGGAAAACATCTGAATGCAATTTTTCAGGCTATTTTTGTTAAATGTAGCTTCTGTGTAATGTAAGTTACATCTTCCAGCATCTTAACATCTTCCATCATCTTCTATTAACATGACCAGCACATCCATTTGTGAGCGTGGATATTAAATACTAGTGTGCTACTGCCAGCCAAGAGGCTCTGCATTAATGGGTTAAACCTGAAAACGGTCAAGACAACTTTGAATAATGTTGAATAAAATTAAAAGGATCTTTCAGCCCTACAAGTAAGTAATGAATGTCTTTCATTTCTACAGAACAAAACCGCACACAACTTTTCATTCTAATGAAAATCATGATAAACTGCCTACGAACACTGATGTGAAAAAGGAGGTGCACGGACTACCCGACATCACTGCTCAGTGACGATCTGCTCAGAACCGCTTATATGATTCTGACACTAACAACACATGCTTTGGAGAAGACAGCAAGTGAAGCCTGTTGATTTTGGGTCTGTATGTCTGTTTGTTAACTAGCAAAGCGAGCGAGGGCTTGTTGGAAAAGGCAAATAACGGACCTGTTTGGCTTTATTCTAACAGTTCCCTACTGATCTACAGTGCTTCAAAGATCAAAGATCAAAAAATTTGTTCAGTCAAGATTCCTGAAGACTACAGTACAGTATCACGTGTTGTTGAAGAGGGTGGCTATAATCCTGTAAAGTTTGATGTCGGTTGCTATTATTTTTGCCAAGTTCCAGCAATTTCCTTAGACCTCCACTGTGGGTGAGCATCTTGGCCAGGCAGCCAGGATGCATTTAAGTCTGAAAACAAATTTGCATTATTCTATGAATGTTAGCAATTCAGGGCACATCACGTTCCTTGGAGATTTTTAAAGTTACTTGCCGCAACGCATTCTCTCCTACTGTGGGTTAACACATAACATCATCAGTAATTAGTTTAGTTGACGAAAAAAAAAAAAAAAAAAAAAAAAAAAAAATTATATATATATATATATATATATATATACACTATGGCTCAAAAATTTGGGATCACAGTGAAATGTTCTTGTTTTTAATGGAGTATCTTCCTTCCTAAACACAACAATGGACTGACGGGTCTCTAAAGAAAGTTATTTCTTTCTGGTCATTGTGAATCGGTCAGCAAGCCATCAACTGCTGATGCTTCAGATACTAAACTAACCTAGAATGTTGTTCTCCCTTGTATGCTCACTTATTAGTAGAATGTTTTTCAGCTGTGCATCACAATTGAGCAAGAGTGTCCTAACAACCAATTAGTCCAATAACATCCTTAACTTGGATTGGCGGCCGTACCAGGAGATTTAGACAGAGGACTGAGAATTGCTGATAATAGGACTATATGCAAAATAAGCCTCTATACAAAAATAGGCTTTAATACAAACATTTTTATTCTTTAAAAATCATCTGATACACTTACATTAATTGTGAAATGGACAATATTGTTTGTGAATTGCATGAAAAGAAATTCTAAAGTGATCCTAAACTTTTGAGCGGTAGTGTGTGTATATATATATATATATATATATATATATATATATATTTATATATATATATATATATATATATATATATATATCATACAGCCATATAAAGGCAGCTCAGTGAAACACAGTGTTATACCTTCAGGGCTAAAGTGCAACATATACCATACTAAACATGACAAGACAAAACCAAAAGGCGTATTCGTGTCACCGAGGGGGGAGGTGTGTGGGGGTGAAGAAATCTTCAAGCACAATTTGCTTCATAAGGACAATGTATTCATAAAGTGCTTGACCTAGCTGGCAAAGTACTTAAAGGATGCGATGGGGCTACGGCTGGGTCAATTACCACAACTCTCTCATGTTTGTGCAATAATTTCCCCAGACAACATCTCGCCAAAACAACGGCACTTGGCCAATCAAGATGCAGCAGAGATGTAACAGTAAGCACGCTAGAGGGGCTGTAATCATGTGATTTCTGAAGTAGTGCTGAGGTCTCTGCCACTGCCAGTCCCCATCTCTCCTCCCCTTTTGTCAGAGGATTCTGAACAATAAACAATGCCGTTCAGCACCCAGTGCATGTTTCCCCAAATCAACTCCCACAGCCCACACACGGCCACAGAGACAGCACACAGCCAACCAGATACTAAACTGCCACTCAGCAGAGCTGCCCGGCCCATCCCACATCAATCACTATACTATAGTATACTATATATAGAGAGAAGAACCAAGAAAAAGAGTGAAAGCTTGACATATTAAATACACAAAACTTTGCTTGAAGTGATTTGCTAATGTTGAAAGTCTAATGTCTTTACTGTTTTTTACAGTATTTAAATATAAATAAATGAACCAGAACAGGCAGGAACTACTAGGCATGTAAGAAAATATCGATACACTTGATTGTTGCAATATTATGTTTTGTGATACTGTACAGATTCTCAAAAACCCAGAATTGATTATTAATTAATAGTTTAATGTCAAGATTGGCATCAGGGAGTGGCTCATTATGTGTTGTGTTTAAACCCCAGACCACTAGATAGCAGTGTTGTAATCCATCTGCCTGATCACAGCATCGTAATAACACAGTATACTGAACGGTAACCCCTGTATGAGGAAACATACAGTTCCGGCAGGCTCTTGCCAATACACTGCCCCAAAAACTACACTACACTTAATTTGAGGTTCAAAGATCTGGGTTGGGATTCATGGTAACCCTTGAGATTCAACTCTGACTCATACTTCAGAGGCTCGACTCAACTCGAGGCTCGACTCAAATCAGTCAGAAAATGGGAGAAAGAAAACGGGACTCCTAGCAACATCGTCATCATCAGATAAACACCACTTATTAACCTTTATCTCTTAGAGACAGGAGAACATCAAGCTCCGCTCTTGCTTCAGATCTAAAACAAAATCCTTGCTGTAAGAAGACACCACAAAACTATGGGTCTGAAAGGATGTGTAGGCATTTAAGAAGCTCCTCACTGAGAAGAAGAGATACAGACACGTCAAACAAAGAAGCTGCTGCTGTGGACTGACCAGCCCAGAGTCCAGACCTCAACAGCACTGAATGTGTGTTCAGGATCATTTGGATGGTGAGAAGCAGAACATGCGTAACAAACTTCCAAGGCTGAACTTTGGGGGTGTAGAAAAGCATCCCCGTGGAGTTCTTTGAGAAACTGAACTGAAACTGTTTGAAGGCTTCCAAAAAAGAATGGAAGAAATTCATATCATATTTAGTTGTTCAGGCTTCTCTGTGCTTTTCTGTTGTCCTGAATTGTTCCCAATGCTGAAAAATAAATAACTTGTACTTACTATTGGTTGCTTGAATTCATGAATAAAACCACAGGAGAAACGAATTCTTACCAACAAATGACTTTAAAAATCTTCATAGGTCAATAGAGCGTTATGTGGCCTTTCCAAAAAACCCTTCCATCACATTGCTAGCCTTTAGGCATCTGAAGACAACGACCCCAGAATCTGTTTTGCAGTCAGCTGCGCCCCTGATGGCCTTTCTGAGAAGCTTGCCACAGAACTGGCGCCACAAACCAGCAAAATTAAAGCAATTTTACAGCATACACATTACGACTCCTCTCCAACCACACAAGACGTTTACTGTAGTCTTCAGGAAACTGGAGATAACAACATTCAATATCTGATCTGTAAAACACTGTAGGCTGAGAAATATTAGAGCTAAACCCAGTTGTACAGGCCAGGTCGAATGTGACGTGCCTTTTCCATTGAGCCCTGGATTGCATTAAACAAGCTCCTCACCTGTGGACATCTGAGGCATTCATGTTGTTTGGGCCATATGCTTGTGATCAGCGACTATTTAAGTTTAACATGCCATCGCTGAGCAGTAAAGTCAAATAACCTGTGCAAGTCCAAGTACTTGCAGGCCACTATTATCTGAAATTAAATAAATGAAGGGTGGTCAATTTTGCACAGTACTGTGTACAACTAAGTTTATAGGTTGCATAGTTTCATAATTCAATTTCAATTTACATTCGGCAAAAATACAGTTCTGGCTTTCAGTCTGTTTTGATGTCAAGTATTAAAAAACATCAAACCAAATAATCATAAAAAAATGGGACCACAATTTTATTATAGTTAATATCGTTAATAAACCCATCAGATGCTCCAGTGCATGCTGACATTTTACTTCTACTCCTTACATTTATAATCCATTATCTGTACTTTCTACTACTTACATTTACACTCCATTATCAGTACTTTCTACTCCTTACATTTACACTCCATTATCAGTACTTTCTACTCCTTACATTTACACTCCATTATCAGTACTTTCTACTCCTTACATTTACACTCCATTATCAGTACTTTCTACTACTTACATTTACACTCCATTATCTGTACTTTCTACTCCTTACATTTACACTCCATTATCTGTACTTTCTACTCCTTACATTTAAACTCCATTATCAGTACTTTCTACTCCTTACATTTACACTCCATTATCTGTACTTTCTACTCCTTACATTTACACTCCATTATCAGTACTTTCTACTCCTTACATTTACACTCCATTATCAGTACTTTCTACTCCTTACATTTACACTCCATTATCAGTACTTTCTACTCCTTACATTTGGACTCAATTATCTGTACTTTCTACTACTTACATTTACACTCCATTATCTGTACTTTCTACTCCTTACATTTACACTCCATTATCAGTACTTTCTACTCCTTACATTTACACTCCATTATCAGTACTTTCTACTCCTTACATTTACACTCCATTATCAGTACTTTCTACTCCTTACATTTACACTCCATTATCAGTACTTTCTACTCCTTACATTTACACTCCAATATCAGTACTTTTTACTCGTTACATTTACACTCCATTATCTGTACTTTCTACACCTTACATTTACACTCCATTATCTGTACTTTCTACTCCTTACATTTACACTCCATTATCTGTACTTTCTACTCCTTACATTTACACACCATTATCAGTACTTTCTACTCCTTACATTTACACACCATTATCAGTACTTTCTACTCCTTACATTTACACACCATTATCAGTACTTTCTACTCCTTACATTTACACACCATTATCAGTACTTTCTACTCCTTACATTTACACTCCATTATCTGTACTTTCTACTCCTTACATTTACACTCCATTATCAGTACTTTCTACTCCTTACATTTACACTCCATTATCTGTACTTTCTACTCCTTACATTTACACACCATTATCAGTACTTTCTACTCCTTACATTTACACACCATTATCAGTACTTTCTACTCCTTACATTTACACTCCATTATCAGTACTTTCTACTCCTTACATTTACACACCATTATCAGTACTTTCTACTCCTTACATTTACACTCCATTATCAGTACTTTCTACTCCTTACATTTACACTCCATTATCTGTACTTTCTACTCCTTACATTTACACTCCATTATCTGTACTTTTTACTCGTTACATTTACACTCCATTATCTGTACTTTCTACTCCTTACATTTACACTCCATTATCTGTACTTTCTACTCCTTACATTTACACTCCATTATCTGTACTTTCTACTACTTACATTTACACTCCATTATCAGTACTTTCTACTCCTTACATTTACACTCCATTATCTGTACTTTCTACTCCTTACATTTACACACCATTATCAGTACTTTCTACTCCTTACATTTACACACCATTATCAGTACTTTCTACTCCTTACATTTACACTCCATTATCAGTACTTTCTACTCCTTACATTTACACACCATTATCAGTACTTTCTACTCCTTACATTTACACACCATTATCAGTACTTTCTACTCCTTACATTTACACTCCATTATCAGTACTTTCTACTCCTTACATTTACACACCATTATCAGTACTTTCTACTCCTTACATTTACACTCCATTATCTGTACTTTCTACTCCTTACATTTACACTCCATTATCAGTACTTTCTACTCCTTACATTTACACTCCATTATCTGTACTTTCTACTCCTTACATTTACACTCCATTATCTGTACTTTTTACTCGTTACATTTACACTCCATTATCTGTACTTTCTACTCCTTACATTTACACTCCATTATCTGTACTTTCTACTCCTTACATTTACACTCCATTATCAGTACTTTCTACTCCTTACATTTACACTCCATTATCAGTACTTTCTACTCCTTACATTTACACTCCATTATCTGTACTTTCTACTCCTTACATTTACACTCCATTATCTGTACTTTCTACTCCTTACATTTACACTCCATTATCTGTACTTTTTACTCGTTACATTTACACTCCATTATCTGTACTTTCTACTCCTTACATTTACACTCCATTATCTGTACTTTCTACTCCTTACATTTACACACCATTATCAGTACTTTCTACTCCTTACATTTACACTCCATTATCAGTACTTTCTACTGCTTACATTTACACTCCATTATCTGTACTTTCTACTCCTTACATTTACACTCCATTATCAGTACTTTCTACTCCTTACATTTACACTCCATTATCTGTACTTTTTACTCGTTACATTTACACTCCATTATCAGTACTTTCTACTCCTTACATTTACACTCCATTATCAGTACTTTCTACTCCTTACATTTACACTCCATTATCAGTACTTTCTACTACTTACATTTACACTCCATTATCTGTACTTTTTACTCGTTACATTTACACTCCATTATCTGTACTTTCTACTCCTTACATTTTAAACATAGTCTCGTTACTCCTATTTTATTACAGCTTGTTTTCATTCATGTACATTTACATTCCAGTAAAGATTATTGATAACATGCCTTTGAAGTTTGACTTTTTGCACCACTACAATACTTATAGACAACTAGTCATCAAATCTTCTGTTCCATGAAACACGTTAATGCTCAGTAGTACACAGATATGCTTCTTTAATATATTTACATTGTACTAAAATACATGTATTATTAATGGACATATATGCGGCTGAAACAGGAAGCCTAGCGCATCCCAAATTTATCAACATTAATATTTTAATATAACATTATAGTCATTATGGCTTTTAGAAGAAAGATTTTTTGGGGGAGGTGGGTTAGTACACTATAGACCCCTGTGGTGTGGCCTAAGCTTTTGTCCTTAATGGTATTTTTCCATTTACATTACTTTTACTTTATACTTTAAGTAGTTTTGAAAGCAGTACTTTTACACTTTTACTGGAGTAAAAAGCTTGAGCTGAAACTTCAACTTCTACAGAAGTATTTTAAACCCTAGTATCTATACATCTACCTGAGTAATGAATGTGAATACTTTTAACACCTCTGGTGATCACAAAAAATGGATCTTTTTACGCACATGCTCACACCTCATTCAGTGCCAGGAGCATCTCACCAGCTACTGACGTCATGCTAAAATTTGAGTCCTTTCAGGTCAGGGGTGTGCATTAAACATGAATGTGAACACTCAAAGACAAAAAACTCTGATCGAAACATTAAAAAGGGAATTGTGCATTAAGGCTTGTCGTGTGAAGACAGCCCGAGTGTGTCACTCCCGTGGTGGCTGCAGGGTGTGGGGCGGGCCGCCCCACCGCATGGAGCTCTGGCTAATGCGTCCGGGAACAATCCTGTTGTGCCTCCCAGAAGCCCCGGCTCGGTAAGAGATAGCAGCAGACGAGCCACTGTGGGAGGGCCTCGCCGGCACGCAAGCTCCAAGATAAGAGGCAGAGTAAAATTCAATTAGCACAAAAAAAAGCAGCGAGTCTCGCTCATCTCGCTCCCTCCAACAATACCGGCCGCTGTTCTATCCCTCCTTCCCTCCATCAGGGCAGCGTGCTGCTTGAACGCAGGCCAGGATTGCGACCCATCTGTCGAAAGTAACGGCAGCTAGGGCTCGCAGCGAGAGCCGGATTGGCGCAGCCTCCATCTGCGGAGCACCAGCGAGATGGAAAGGGGAAGCTGGCAGAGTTTAACCATGCTAACGGAGGATTTCACGCCCAAAGCCACTCTTATCCCTTATCTGCACACTTCCTCTCTCACCTTTCAGCCACTACTCTCCTCAATCTCCATATTTTACCCACTGTTATGTAGACGGCCTTCACATCTCCCTATTTTGACCTCCTTATCTGGAGCCCCTTCCTTCCCCACCCGATTTTCACGCACTGGCTCCTCGGTAATGTTGTCTTACTTCTTTATCACCAGTTCCACTTCCCTCTTAGCCAGACTCGAGTGTGGAAGCCTCCTGAGCCAGGTCTATCCAGCACTGGCTAGCAGTAGGGCCAGCATGTTGAGTCACAGCATGGCCTGGAAGCAGTATAGGGGAGACCAGGGATTAGAGACCCCCTATAGATCACTCTGAAGTGTGTAAACGGCCTGATTAGCCTATAAAACTCTCACCACCGCATGCATTCTTGCATATTTCTTTCTTCTCTACTCAAGCAAAAGGCCAGAACTCGCTACATTCCCCTAGACAAGACCAGAGAGAGAGAGAGAGAGAGAGAGAGAGAGAGAGAGAGAGAGAGAGAGAGAGAGAGAGAGAGAGAGAGAGAGAGAGTGAGAGAGAGAATCCAAGTTCATATCAGATCTACATCATATGAGGAATGATCTTTAGGACTCTACCTATAAGAAATAGGACAGGTAGAGAGAGATGGGAGAGATTGGAAAAAAGGAAACAGAGGGATAGTGAAGAAACAGAAACAAGAAACAGAGTGAGAGCACAAGAGAGGTGAGAATGAGAAAGAGGAGAAAGAAAGAGAGATGGAGAGAAAAGGTAGAATAACAAGTGAGCAAGGAAGAGAGCAGGGGGACAAGAACAAAACGAGAGGAAGGAGAGTGACGTAAAAAAGAACAGAGGAAAGAGAAAGGAGAAAGGAGAAATAAGCATAAGAGAGAGAGACAGATGGAGAGAAGAAGAGAGAGGTGAGAGATAGATAAAAAAAGAAAAAAAGAAAGAGGAGAGAAGGAGAGCGCCAGAGAAGGAGAAACATAAGATGGTAGAAAATGAAAAAGAAAAACAAAGTGAGAGAGGAAAAGAGGGAGGAAGAAAAGAAGAGACAGACACTATTATTTTGCTGTGTTTGGCTTTTTGCCAGCTTGTGGGACACAGCAGACAGACTCGGCTGTGTGTGTGTGTGTGTGTGTATGTGTATGTAAGAGAGAGAGAGAAAGAGTGAGAGAAAGAGAGAGGCAGAAAGGTAGAGGGAGGGAGAGAGAGAGAGAGAGAGAGAGAGAGAGAGAGAGAGAGAGAGAGAATACGAGAAAAAGAATGAGGAAAATAAGGATAAGAGATGGAGTAGGAGGAAATGGGAGAGATCAAGGGAGCGAGAGACGGAGAGAGAGAAGGAGAAGGTGAGAGGAAGCATGGTGCACTTAGAGAGCTGATGCAGAGTATAATCTACTCTGAATGTGGAGAGAGCAGATGTGTGAATGGCCTCTAGCAAGATTTCAGAGCTTGGGCAAAATCATGTTTCTTGTCTTTTTTATTATCTGTTTTGTATGTAACCACACAGGACGCCAACTTCGCCAGAACACTCCTCAACACCAGCTTCCAACTAATGGAGGGAGACAAGGCACTCACCAAACCACAACCCGGCTTTGTTCTACACCAGCGGTACACCAATGTGTGCAGACAAGCGTTATCACTCCTACAGAACATGTTAGTCAGCATCATTCTTACAAACTCTTTAACTTTAACTACAACATTCAGTAGATATTTTAAATAAATACTGATTACAGAACCCCAACGTTTAACAGCATTTGCTAGTGTAACACACCTAAAATCAGTTGCTAAAATAACCTGGTTACAACAAAGAAAAACCTTTATATCAAATGATTAGGTCTGAAAACTAACTGACAATCAGGATGTGATATACATAACACTAAGTTACACAAGCAGCTAATTTAACTATGTTTTAACTAAGCTAGCTCATACACAGTGAAGATGCTGGAATTAAAGCTAGTATATCACTTTCAACTGGTTTTACACACCAGACCAGAGTTTACCTTCTGAAAACTTGCCTCACCTTCGCAGGTTGGGGACAGTATGGAAAAATCAAAAGGCAAAAAACTAAACAAAAAACAAACAAACAAAAAAAAAAACAACAACAAAACTTTGACTCTATGAACTGCACGACAGTATGAAAAAATATTTTTATGCTGTCTGGTTTCATTTAATTTCAACTTAACACCATTACTGCATTTCGGGCCTCATTTTTGTTTTACCTCATTACTAGCCCTAAACTGTCCCCATCCCAACTGTTTTGGAATGTACTGCAGGCCTGAAATGCAGTAAAGGATGTATTTAAACAAATAAAATTAAGTTATAAAGTTAGCTAACCTTGTCTGCAATAAAATAAATGTGAATATACATGTGAGTAATACTGTCCCAACACTGTCTAATTTGGGCTTGTATTTATTCTTGCTGTCGTAGATGTACCAGAAACAAACATTTTCCAAAACTTGTGGTAGTGAGTCAAGTTTTCAGAAGGTAAAACCGTGGTCTTGGCCCAAGCTTAAAACATCTAAAACCTGAACCATTTAAATATGACTAGATTAGCTTGATAACAAAAGCAATGTGGAACGACTCCACCCACCCTGCTGCTCTGTTACTGCTTCTAAACTGGTCTAAACAATAACTACACAATTATAGCAGAGAGAAAAGAAAATAGAGTTATATTAAATCACAGAATACAGTCAGAAGTTAAAAACTGTTCATGTAAATGAAAGTACACAGGGTCTACAACATGAGCCAACCTTTTCCACCTCAGGTTGGAACATATTTATTATGAGATAATGAGAGGGTCCCCAGGAACCTCTTAATTTATTTCAATTAAAAGTTTCATTTTGGGTATGTTTTTAACACAACTATGTTTGAGCGCTTAACCCCTGATAAGCAACTTCTATCTGTCAGCACAGAATGTTAACAGAATGGTGACAAATTGAGTGGAAACCTTGTTTTCCTTTTTACACCAGTAGCTCGTGAGTGGATGAGTGAATTATAACTGCTTCTAGAGTCAAGGGGCAAAAAACTGACAGAGCTATTCTCGTGCGCCATTGCTGCAGGGCTTGTATTAATATTGTTCACATTTTTATGAGAGTGCCATCACCAACCCACTATGGACCACTCGCTCCCCACTCAGAATCAGCCTGCAAACCACCAAAGGGTGTTGCAGCCCACCTGAGGGACCAAAAAAAAGAAAAAAAAGAAAAAGAAGATGAAGATTAGACTGGAACTAATAAGACATACCTTATTTTACTAGATAAAGATGAGTGGTCACAGACCACTGCTGTACAGTTATAGCTGCTTTTCGGCCAATTGGGAAGTTCTGAGCAGAAGGTGAGGGGACAGGATAATGTCTACAGTGAAACAGGCCCGCTCATTAAACCATCTGCTCCTGCTTTCAACTGCTGGGGCATAAGCAGCCCAGATCTGTGGAAAAGGTGAGCCCTGCACTCTGCCTTTATTCAGCTCGTCATTATCAGCAGCTGGAGGAGGAGAGAGCGGTCAGATATTTGTGAACCAGACGAAGAGCTACAAACAGAAAGTGAGTTTCAAAACTAGTTGTCTCAAGATTCAACTTCTAATGGTGTATCAAATAAACAAAAACAACCTCAGTCTCTTCTGAAAGTCTCTTATTTGTTTGAGGTAAAAAAAAAAAAAATATATATATACACACACACTAAATATATATTATTATAGGAGCAAATGTGATAACACCTCAAACGTATCTCTAAATTCACCATGCACTACTTTAAGAAATGTAAGCTGAAGCTTCTGATGCTGTGCATGTAAGACAATCCAAGAATACTAGAGAACTAGAAGTGTTCAGATGAAAGCTGTTATATTGCCAGAGGAAAGTTTTACCAAGTACTAGCTTAATAAGATGTCCAGTCGAAAATTATTTTGCTATTGTTTTACTTTAATTAAACGTATTTGTTTTATATGATTAATATTAATATTTATTAATATATAATAACTAATTAAAATATAAAGTATCTGTGTATTAACATTTGTGTGTGTGTGTGTATATATATATATATATATATATATATATATATATATACTCTCAGGTCAAAAAAGGTCACAGTTTGGATTTAAATAAGCAAATACTTAAGAACCTTAGACCATTACAGCAGTGATTAATATAGCTACAGCTAGCTACATTTTTTTAGCCTTACTGATGCAGTAAGAGGATTCTCATTCCTTAAACAACCATGTGGCAAGTGATAGACCCTTCATGCAGTGTGTCCACTGTACATGACACTTAAGGCAGTATTATGGTCTGGGTGGAGGGGCTTCAGTTGGTCAGGTCTCAGCTCAGTCAAATTATGTGGCAATAAAATAAAGTTAGCTGACCACCTGAACATCCTGAAGGACCAGGTTATGCCATGAATAGACGTTTTCTTCCCTGGAATCATGGCCATATTCCAGGACTGCCATGTTGAGCTGGTGAAAGAGTGGCACAGGAGGCCAACTGGCCATCACCTATGCTGGAGAAGGCTTTATGGAGTGGTTTGAATCTTCAGTAAGTAAAATATTGGCTCTAAATGAATGCATGCTTGTATACTAATCAATAAAATAGGAATATATTGCAAAATAAAACACAGGAGGATTAAACAAATGCATAAAGGGAAAAAAATCAATAAAATAATACATTTAAAAATAAAAGGCAGCAAAAAAATGAGCTTTGGTGAAGTGAGATAACTTCCAGCGTGGAATAAAATATGTAAAGAGCGCTGCGTCCAGCTCCGCAGCATGTCAACATGTTTAATAATTAACCTGCTCCCACAGTGAACACACCCGTGTGGCTTAAAGATACCCCACACACCATCAGCACTGACCCGCGAGGGCTGACACACACCCCTTCATTAGCAACGTGTCTCTCTCTCACACACACACACACACACATTCCCATGGATGTGCATTAATATTCAACACCTCCGCTGTGCTGGCTTTAATTAGCTCATCACCTCCGTGTGGGAAACATCTCCCTCACTGCTTACAACATCCCAACACTAGAACAGACCACACACGCACAGTTTACACAGTGAGGTGCACACCCGTCTCTCACTCACACATGCACACAGTCACTCTGCGCAGGCTGGTACTGGACCGAGACTGACCGCTACTGCATTGAAGATGATCCGCTGATACAATTTAATACAGTCGACAATTAAACACCCAAGCGGTTTTACTGAAGCAGGCCTGATACTAGTGTCTACTGTCCCCTGTGAGTAATACTAGTACGACTGTTAGTTCTCAAGTCAGTCTTTCAAAGAAAATAACACATCATAACCAGTCCACCCTGTTTTAGATTTTCTGTTATTTTGCTTTCTATTTGATTTTATTTGCCATATTTTATATCAATAAGCCAAACAATGTTTTATTTCAAGTTTTAGTGATCTATTGGTCACACACACACTGGGGATTTTAGTTGCAAGGCCTCAAACAGCAACATTTCACACATCAAACAATCATATATCATCAATATTTTGTCTTACTGTTTGAGCTGAGGGTGGGGTTTCCCTGAATGCTTATTGTTTTTTTTCCTTTGCTGTAAACATACTGTATTTTTATTTTTTGTATATGTTTGGTTTCTCTTGACACAGAATTTTCATATTATTACTGTTTTTAGTATTTACTATGTTTTCCGTGTCCAAATTGAACAGACCCATTTTCATGGGTATTAAACAAACAAACACAAACCAATGGGTCAGTAAAAAACTAAACACAATTTTCCTCTTACTCCAGATGTTGTTGATCAGCCAAGACACGTTTGGTGTCCACAAACAAAACTAAATTAAAAAAGAGGCCAGGTGTTGCTCAAATTTGGCACAACACCTGTTGTCTAAGATGAACTCCCTCTGCGTTTGGCTTTTAATAATAATAATAAGTTTTTAATAAGTTCACTAGCTTGATAGGTCATACTGTACCCTAAACCATATGTCTGTGTGACCTTGCTGAAGACCTGGATGCAGTTTGAGTGGGTTGAGAGATGTTTTTACAGAATGTAAACAAAGTTTCTGCAGCAAAGCTTTGAGTGACTGTTCACTACTATCAAAATCTGGGTGCTAAACATGTCTTGGCTGAATGCTTGGGTATGGGGTTAGTGAAAAACTGGATTTTTGGTAGACCCATCACTTTAATAGTGGTCAATGTGTAACACATATGCAAGGGTGGATTAAAGATAGTCTGGGCCCCTGGGCAACTCTTTAACCCCCCCACCCAAACCCGCGCCCCTCGTGATCAAGGGTCCTCTAATGGTACGCCCTGCTCTTCTCTAGGACCCCCTGGAGGAGGCTCTCATAACCAGGGCCCTCTAAAAGTATGCCCCCCTTTTTCCTAGGACCCTCTAATAGCCAGAATTCGAAGTCAGAGCAGTGCCACAACGCCTCATGCATTTTCATAAGGGGCCCAAAAGCATGGCTACGGTTCCCAAAAGCAAGGATAGGGCCCCCAAGAGTCAGAGGATCCTTAAAATGGAGGGCCCTCGGAAATAAAAATATATTGTATCATAAATGTTGATAGGCATCGCAAACGTTTTTGGGGGCCCCCCGGGCACTGGCCCCACTGGCCTGGTCAATAATCCACTCGTGCACGTATGTACACATTAAAATGCCACATCTAGGAGAACAACTCAAACCAGTTTTAGACCAGCTCTATTTACATACACCTTCAAATACTCGCAGAGGTTTTGTAGTGTAGTGTTGTAGTGTAGTGTTAGTGTAGGTGGTGTAAGTTGAATGCGGTTGTACATGTGTGTGTTCAGTCAGTGTTCTTGTGCAGGCACTTCTTGAATTAATCGCTCACCCTAATGAAATGCACAAGGCCCGTACGTGATGTGCAGATGATGTATGACTCTGAAATACCAATAAATCAAGAGTTTTGACAGTCCAACTTTTAGAACAATGACATGTAGCATCAATTAGAGAGCGGATGGAAGAGAGAACAGTGCTCCTCTCTCTTCTATCTCTCTTTCTCTCTCTCTCTTTCTCTCCCTCTCTTTCTATCTGAGAGGCAGTGATTAAATATTGCTTTCTCTTTTCTCTGCTTCTGTCATTTCTGCAGGAGGAAAAGGAGGAAAAATGAGGCAGGGTCCTCCAGCGTTGATGGTAATCTCTAATAAAGCCTCTTAGGCTACCGGAACACTGCGGAACCTCGCAAACGCTCCATTCATTATAATCAATCAAGTTCAGAAAGCAAATCATAAATGCACTCCCCCCAGCAAAAAAAAGACAGGCCCTCTTGACAAGTTCAGCCACCATGAGTTGAGTCCTGCAATGATGTCTGGATCTGCTGTAATGTCAAACTGAATGAAGCAACTGTGATTGCATGAGCTTATCACACGAGAAGGAACAAGGCAGTAAATCAGGCCTTGTCAAGTTTCTGTAAAGATTTGTTTCACTGAGAGAAAAGTCTTGTATTTGATACACAGCCTTATTTTCCAAATTCCACAGCAGCCTCATTCGCTATTCAGTTTACAAGATGGTTCAGAAGTGTGGATTAATTAATGAATTAATTAAAAGTTGAGTCACATTATTATGAATGCCAGCTAATATCTAGGGTAGCTGCTGTGTGGTGCACGGGCAGCAGCTAGACAGGCTGGGAGACTTAATCAGATACTGGTAGGTTGTCACAGGTATGCTGCAGTGCATTCCACAGCTGCTAGAGAGTTCTAGGAAGATCCATAGAGCCAACATCACGAACCAGGTGGTCCCACAGATGTTCAACTGGGTTCAAGTCTGGGGAATTAGGGTCCAGCGTAGTGCTTGGAAGTCTTGGTCAGCTCTTCTAACCAGTGTGGGACATTTCTAGCAGTGTGGCGCATCACACTGTCTAGCTGGAAGATCCCATCTGCCCCAAGAAAACCAATCTGCATGTATAAGTGATCTGCAGGGATGGATGGATTCATACCCAAACCGGTTAACAGTGCCTTCCACAAGGATAAGTGGGCCCAGAGAATGCCACAAAAAACAGGGGTCTCTCTGTCTGGGAAAGGAGGACACTGGCCTTCACGCCGCTTGTCAGAGAAAGAAAGTGAGAAACAAAAGCCATCAAAGCACTCTTTAAAAAGGGTGGGTAAACCTTGTTTAAGCTAATTTTGGTTAGATTTTCACCTTTAAGCCTGACATAAAGCCACTTTTATTCACGTGTGCTGTGTGTTTGTTTGTATCTTTAAGCCCTGTCAAAGTTTCCCAGTCAGTGTGCTTGGCCCCTTCCTTTGGCTAAGCCACATAATCTATTTTTGTGGGTAAACAGTAGTTTGTTATACTTGAATGCCCATTTTATAAGCACCAAAATGAATAAAAAAATAAAAATAAATCCATGTTCCTTCACAGATCAACTGCCACCTGTGTAGGGGTCTGAACCATTTAAGGTGGAGCCACATTTCTGAATAAGAGGCTAACTTTTTGTATTTGTATTTATATATTGTATTTATAACCAGCTCCGATTGTTATTCTGGACACATCTAAAATTTCCTAATTGTATTCTAAATGCACAGAATGAGAATAAGCATATATATATATATATATATATATATATATATATATATATATATATATATATATATATATATATATATATATATATATATATACTATGGGATTTAAATATAAATATAAAGTGTCTTCCATAAAGCTCAGCATGTATTGGAATCCCTGGTGGAATAGCATAACTTGGTTCCAGAGCGTATCTGCAGTCCAGCCTGGGAAGGTCTCCAAGCTCCACTGTTTCTTAAAGCCTATTAAAACAGGCAGGGGCAATTACTTTGACACTAGAACATATTGGAAAAAGTTCATATTTCACCCCCCTCCTCTCAGATACTTAGTCCAGCTCCTTACTGATCTAATATCAGAGGTTGCCTCAGGACAAACTGGACTACTCCAAAAACTCTTGAGTAAAGCTCATTTCCTCCGCAATGCTATCTTCACAATACAAATTAATGTGTCAGTGGGTTTAAAGGGGACTTGTTCGGGTTTTTTTTAGTTTCCCTCAGTGTGTTACGTTACCTTTTGTGCACTCAAACAGTCTGCAAAGTTATGAAGCCCAAAGTACACACTAGAGGAAGAAACTCTCTCCCACAGAAACCAGTTGTCTGAAATGCCTTGTTGGAACTCCAGCCCTCTCACCACCCTGAAATGTCCAGCTCCAGTCTAGCTTGCAAACATGAATCAATCAGCTGGTTCTACCTGACTTTCAGGATCAGACTCTGGCTCAAACTGATACAGCAGAAACAAGGCCACTGTAGGAACAGTGACAGCTGTGTAGTTGCAGAACTTAGAGCAGGACTGGTGGGTAACCAGTCAGCGCACACTGGGCTTGTCAGGGGGAGGGGCTTAAAGGCACAGGAGCTCAAACAGAGCGTGGACAGTGGGTGAATACAGATGCACAGTATGAGAAAAGCATTGTGCTTTGGTAAAAATTAAGCATGTGAATCTGTTCTCGCAGATTTGCATGCAAAATATCAATATGAAGATTGAAATTGAGCAGAAGAGTAAATAATATTAAAGCATCACATCCTAGGAACAAAAAACTATATTAAAAATAGTCTGTTTATCATTTAAATGGCAGATCCAGAAACAACCACGTTCCATATATTTGGCTCATAAATGGTATGCTTATTCACTCAAGAGTGGTCATCCTCAGTGTACTACAAGCCGTGTGTGTATCGTGTGAGCTGAAACTAGAACCAGATGAACTCCATTACGTTAATCTACAAATACATGTTAAGAGCATTTATGTTTAATTGCCATGTTTTGTTACAAGCAGGCTTGAACTTTGACTTGTACTTCTATCTCTCACTGAGTAGTTCTAGGGATTATGGAGGTTTTCTCATGACAGCGACTATTATTAATAATGACAAAGGTCTCCTGAGTGGTTGATATAGGTCTTCCTTGGCTCAGGCATGACCTCAATTACAATAGCAGGTCAGCAAGATTTATTAATTAAATAACAATTGTTTAAAAAAGCATAATACTTACTATAGACAAACTGTCTTATATAACGTTTAAAGTACACCTTTAACACATCTGGTTAGCTGACTCAATATAAGACTAACTCAATATCTGCTCACAGAAGTGGTTTAATGAAGCATTTCAAATTAGGGCGAATATCCCCAGTAGGAATGGAATACATTGTGGCATGTGTCTATCAAACATGTTCATAAAAACGTTAGTCGCGCTCTGCACTCTCTCGCCCGTCCGGCTGTGAACATTCCCTGGGTTTAATTTACCAAGTGCTTGCTGACCTTTTCCCGGCCGGCTGCAAATCAATTTCAAGCTCTAATTCAAAAATATACGTTACATGATCGTTGTGAGGTCGGCTATTAAGAAGGGAATCAAGCCTAATGGCTCTGCAAAAAGAGAAAAACAGCTTCCTCTCCTGGTCGAGTCCAGCGGAACCCATACCTTTCTGATAGGCAGTCACAGTAACCAGCACCTGTAGCAAGCAGGAGAAAAGGTGGAACAGGCTGAAGAGCCCAGACTCAGGATTTTGAACCAATCTTATGGATTCAAAGCTCTCCACGTGGTCAAATACAATCACTCCATCATTCTTGAAGCCCAATCCCTTTTAGAGCCGCATCACTTGCTCTCTCTCTCTCTCACTTTCAGACTCTAATGCTCTCTCTCTCTTTCTCTCCTGGGTCTTATCGTAACCCCGGTCATTCAAGTCATAAAGCCCCCGACTCCCACAGAAAAAAGACAGTGCTTCGGTCACACTTAGCTGCTTTAAGTGTTACCTGAGGCTTAGTGTGAGAAAGTGGGAGAGTGGGAGGAAAGAGGAGGAGACGGGGAACAAAAGGATCCTAAACACGAAAGCATGAAATACAAGGTCTTTTACCCCCACCTTAAACAATCAATCAGTCAGTCAATCAATCAACCGTTAAATATATAAGGTCAAGCAGTATGAGGGGTGACCAGAACCTGGCTAACAGATGTGCATCATGATACGATTCAATACATTAGGATATATACTTTATGTAGCAAATTTAAAAACTAATTTTAGAAAAATTTTTAAATACTAATTAAACATGCTAACTCTAGAAGTGCACCCCTATGTTACTTGTTTGTACTGTAGTGGAATAGTAAATAGCTAATAGCGAAGAATGGATTACAACACTGCTATCTAGTGGTCAGGGGTTTAAACACAACACTACATGAACCACCTTCTGCCACCAATTTTACATTAAACTATTTAACAAATATGGCTATAAATAAATATGGATAAAAGCCATATATATTTCTTTCTTTTTTTTTGTGAGGGTGAGCATTCTGCAGTCCAATCCATGACCTCCAGTCACAGCCTGCTCTACAGATAAAACAGCATTCCTAATGTTTAGCAACTGTGAGGTCACTTTTTATGAATGAAAAAGCGAGTGAAGCTATGATGCGCTCCTCCAGTAAACACTCGTGAGAAGAAGACTAAAAGTAGTAGCGGTAAAGGTATCACAGATCCAACCTCAGGATAAGGATTCAGCATTGACTCACAGCTGAAACTCCACAAAGGAGGCGCTGTGGGTGTGTGGGGATGAGTTTAATGCTCTGCTTTAACTCAAATCTCCAAACATTAAAAGGGAGGACAAACTTTAACGATTTGTTAGCCCCTCCAAGCAAAAAGGGAAACAGTATGAGGAGATATGAGCACTTTCTTATAAAAAATATTCATATTTATCACTCAATCTGTTTATTGCTTTTTTCAAAACTGTTTATCGTTTCTATCATTGAGTTCTACTTATGGCCACCTAGAACTGGGCAGACTGCATACTGTTGACATGGCGTGTTCTCTTCAATCATATGCGAAAGTTTGAACAACCCTTGTTAAATTTTATGAAATGAGTTACAGCGAACAAACATTTTTGTGTCAGTTTTACTGCACAATCTAATTTGTTTGCTTACATTAACAAGTGTGGTTGGTTTTGCTCTGAGGGTTGCAGCTAAAAGTGGGCAGTGGAGCTTGGACTTAATTAACATCGGAGACACACACGTTGTGACTGAAGCACTGTCTTTTTTCCGTGGGAGTCGGGGGCTTTACGACTTGAATGACCGGGGTTACGATAAGACCCAAGAGAGGAAGAGGGAGAAGGAGAGAGAGCAAGTGATGCGGCTCTAAAAAGGATTGGGCTTTAAGAATGATGGAGTGATTGTATTTGACCACATAGAGAGCTTTGAATTCATAAGATTTAAGGTTCAAAATCCTGAGTCTGGGCTCTCCAGCTACAGGTGCCAGCTATTGTACCTGTGTGTCAGAGAAATAAAGGTTCCACTGGACTCGCCCAGGAGAGGAAGCTGTTTTTCCCTTGGTGCAGAGGTGTTGGGTCTCTTTAAAAGGCTTTCCAATGTGGAGAGCTGGGGAATCTTTTTCTTTGCCTTTTTGTCCTGCAGGTCTACTTTTCAGTCCTCCCTGGGGCCAATGCTGACAAGGTTCCAGACAGTTGGCTTTGCTGGGCTGGATCTTGATTGCCTGGCTGCTACCTACTTTAGTAGTGTTGTCTTTTATTGTGTGCAAACTGTTTTAAGTATCTTGATATCAAATTAGGGGTGTGCTATATATATATATACTGGAAAACAACAACAATCAGAACGCCTAGAATTCATGCTTTAGTACAGGCTGCTGTGAGCACGCATTGAGAGTGGCCATACTGTGTGCTAGCATAGGCTAAAGCTAGCATAGCTTAAAAAAAGCTTAAATAAAGCTGAAAATGAGTGAACACACTGCGCCATATGAGGAGTATGAGGAGTATGAACAGAGTATGAGCAGAGTATGAAGAGAGTATGAGGAGTATGAACAGAGTATGATGAGTATGAAGAGAAAATGAGGAGTATGAAGAGAGAATGAGGAGTATGAAGAGAGTATGAGGAGTATGAAGAGAGTATGAGGAGTATAAAGAGAGTATGAGGAGTATGAAGAGAGTATGAGGAGTATGAACAGAGTATGAGGAGTATGAACAGAGTATGATGAGTATGAAGAGAAAATGAGGAGTATGAAGAGAGAATGAGGAGTATGAAGAGAGTATGAGGAGTATGAAGAGAGTATGAGGAGTATGAAGAGAGTATGAGGAGTATGAAGAGAGTATGAGAAGTATGAAGAGAGTATGAGGAGTATAAAGAGAGTATGAGGAGTATGAAGAGAGTATGAGGAGTATGAACAGAGTATGACCAGAGTATGAACAGAGTATGAGGAGTATGAACAGAGTATGAACAGAGTATGACCAGAGTATGAGAAGTATGAAGAGAGTATGAGGAGTGTACGAAGAGTGTTTGAGGAGTATGAAGAGAGTATGAGGAGTATGAAGAGAGTATGAGGAGTATGGAGAGAGTATGAGGAGTATGAAGAGAGTATGAGGAGTATGAAGAGTATGAAGAGAGTATGAAGAGTATGAAGAGAGTATGAAGAGTATGAAGAGAGTATGAGGAGTATGAAGAGAGTACGAGGAGTATGAAGAGAGTATGAAGAGTATGAAGAGAGTATGAAGAGTATGAAGAGAGTATGAGGAGTATGAAGAGAGTATGAGGAGTATGAAGAGAGTATGAGGAGTATGAAGAGAGTATGAGGAGTATGAAAAGTGTATGAGGAGTATGAAGAGTATGAAGAGAGTATGAGGAGTATGAAGAGAGTATGAGGAGTATGAAGAGAGTACGAGGAGTATGAAGAGCTTTAGGAGCACACTATTCGAGACAGACCTAAACCAGCTGAGGTGTCTGGCTAAACACACACTCAGCAAACTTCAGCGGAGTCGTTCACTAAAACAGAGCCTTCGCCCGATGATGCTGGGATTGGCTCCAGCTCTAGCTCCATCCCCCTTTCCCCTCTTCCCATGCCCCGCGAACTAGTGGGATAAAACAGAAGCTGATGGACGTATGAATGGATATTAAGTAAAATATAAGACTTTTAAAAACACGTTTTTAAATAATGTACAATTTATTATCATGTATTATCGTTATTAATAAAATTACGGAACATAGAGATATCATTTTTTGTCAATATTGCACAACCCTACATCAAATTAAGATTAATTTTTGCTAAACCTACCACTCGTTTTCGCCCTCAACTGGAGGTTGAGTTAGTAACACCAGCCACATTTTATTATTTATTTAATAATTCAGCAAAGAACACCACAGTAAAATGTGAAGCAGTATGTTCTCTGAAGAGGACATGTAACTTGTTTTCACTTAGAAAACCCTGTAATTAAACCAGGGGTGCTCAATCTTTTGTATATAACTATAGAAACAAACAAGGTTTAAAAATCCTGCTTGCTTGGACTGCACTAACAAAACCTAGAGATCCCAAAGCCACAACCTAGCTGCATCTCCATTCACAAACTTATACCCATGTACTGCTAGCATTACACAAAGCAAAATGACCTCTGCACTCCCTAAAGCACTGAAGCACCTCTGTACACATCTCTGTACCGAGAGCAGAACCACACGCAAACACACACCTACACACACCGCAGACACAGTAGGCTCCCACCACACTAATAGCTATACACAGAGCTGACCGGTGCGCTGGGCTTTTCGTACTTGATTACAGTATCTCCTCGTGCAGATGTTTCTGTTTTAATTCTCTTTCCTGCTCCGCTGGAGTGTGAAACGCAAAAGCCCAGGAGATCAATTACTGAGGGGTATTTACAGCGGGAGGAAGGGATGAGCGAGGGAGGGCTGCTGACAAACATCATCACATGTTCCCTCCATTAGCCGCGCAGTCCGTCACTGACTCCACATCCAATTGCTTAATACGGATTGTAGCTGACAAATCGCAATGAGGAGTCATACAGATGCATAATCTACATGCACAAACACAATAACAAGCACGGGCCACCACATGCAGGAGCAGCGTAGTACATTCCTCCTCCTCACAAACATATAAACATCTCATTAAAACTCGGAATGGGCATACACAGGCTGCAGAACACAACACTCATAAACTGTTACAATACAGTCAATCGAACAGAAGACCACTAACCACGTTTAACTGTATTCTTTGCACATCCAGGACAAATCTAACACAGCATTCACACTATCACAGCAAAAACAGTTTAGGACGCTTCTCACTGGGCCGTGGCGCACAGCAGCAAAGGTTACAATTAGTTAAACTCTGACTGAATGGCGTGCTAACCTCTAGCAGAACATCTCAAATGTGTGGTCTGTATATCAGGACTCGGAAAATAACCTGTACTGCATGTTTGAGGTGTCTGAGTTCCTCTAATGGATGTTTTTTCTCCTTGAGCATCGATACAGTCAAATCAAGAGTGTGAAGCTGCTGCAGGCCAGAAACATACTTCACACAAGTGTGCAAATGTAGACTCTTTCAGTCACGCAGATGCGCTCACAACACAATTTATAACGCAACACCAGCGCAAGCTGGATTCGGAGCATAGCAGCACAGGGTCCTATAATGGGAGGCAAGCCTGGCCTTGCACTGCTAGCGTGCTTTCAGATGAGCAAAAACGGATTGCTCTCGAACATATGTGATATATCATCACCTCTTCATGCTAACAGGGCAGGTAAAGCAGCCCACTCTCTACTGTCTACATGGTTAGCTGTATTGGATTTTGGAATGAAAGAAGATGCTATTCTGTTTCATCCTTTATCACCCCCTTAAGAACTGAGTGTTTAAAAGCTACAGTAATGTAGGAATGCACAGTGAGTTTGTACAGAAGAGGTGTGCGTTTGCAACGTGTTCATCATCACTGCGTTTGTGTACTCACACTGCATTGGTTAACATCGTAGTTACAAGTAAATTTATACAAAAATTAGATACTAGAAAAAATAAATAGAAATAAATTACTTGACTAATTAGTGACCAATGTGTTAGCCACTTAATAGCTATTAATCTTAATATCAAGCTATTAAGATAATAATAAGATTAATAATATATCTGCAGTGTAAAAGGTTAAACATTAAATAAAGCGCTACATCAAAAACAAGAAGCAACTGGCTTTGTAACATGAGTTAAGCATAACCATGGTGTGACATTGAGGTATAGTAAGGCTGTGTATTGGCAAAAAACTGCTTATATATATAAACTGCTTAGTATAAAAACATACCACTATATGCTTTGCTAATGTTAATTAATGCGTCCTTACACTACTTGTTTATGCTGGAGTAGTAGAGTATAATGATGAGGAACACTAATATCTAGTGGATGGGGTTTAGACTTAGGCTTAAGACTTCTTGACTTTATTGTTTTTCTTGGGCCACCCAAAACTGCATCCTGTTGCATAGATCAATACAAACATTAAGGACTTCTCAAATGTCCCATACAATACATTAAACATATGGTACAGAAGTAGCAGCAGCATTTAAATGCAGTACAGTACAGTACAGTATTGAATTTGCAACCAGCAAAAATAAAAATAATAAACTGCTTGATCACTAATAGGCATGACTAGAGCACAAACCCGCTGATTCTGATCTTGGACCAACACTGTATATGACATAAAACACTATCTAATGAAAAAATTATCTCTGATTTTTATTTTTCTATATTATTTAAAAATGAGAGCTGTTCTTGTGAAAGTTTCATAATGACCAATATAATTGCTCCAAAATAAAAACTCACCTTGAAAGTAAAGTAAGTTTTTGTCATCTCCTTTAAAGTCACTATTTTGATACTTGTTCTTTAGACAACAACAATATAATATGTTTTATCATAAACAAATAATAAAATATACAGTAAATTTGACAATTATACATACATATGGTGTAGTATTTGTTTTTTAAAACTATATAAATAGAGATTTTTTGAGTTTATCCTATGGAGGATGTGTAATGCCTCCCAGGGGCACTTATTTTTCTCTATACTGTGCAGCTCTAATGCACGCTAAGGCTGTTACTATCAATTATATCAGCAATTCAGTAACGTACCAATTATTTTCTTCAAGACTTCTTCTTGGTACTATAATTGCACAAACTGCTACCTATCCACTGCTAAATCTATGAGAAGGTACATTCTAATCTATGTTTTTTTTTATAACTGAGTTTTCCAAAAATCATAACAGTCTCTATGTATACGCACACACGAGCACTACAGTAACACCCAAGTGTACGCACAAATACCCTCCTACCTGACACAAGTCTCCAGAGAACCGGGCAGACTCATCACACGGCACTGTGCAAATAACAAGTAATTAAGTTTAGGCCGCGAGGTAGGGCACCAAGGGGACCGGGCCAGGGGCCTGAGCCTGCTGAGTGTGTGTGAGTGTGACACTGTGGAGTTTTTATTTAAAAAGCAGATGGCAGAGTGAAAATGAAGATGAATGGGACAGCGGCCTGGTGTGAGATGAGAGCTAATTAGCCGGGCCTGCGTCGGGGCCTGCTGGAGCCGGGGCCTACGCCGACACAGCAAAGCCTGGGGCTCAATTAGTCAGTCGGCCGCACGGAGAGCGCGGGGACAAGGGCAGTGATGCCCGCGTCCTTAGCGCAACCTCAGAGGACCACGGCCCTCCAGGGGCCGGTGGCTTCAGCCGTCCCACCAAGCAATGTGCCCTTCATTTCTTTTTGCCGAGGGGTGTGTGTGAGAGGAGTACACAAGCGCTGATGGATCACATCAGGACACGTGCCTTCTTCTTGTTTCCCTCTGTCCACTATCTAAATCGCTAGCTTAATTTCCTTCATGTATTTAATTTTCTCTCCATTTCAGTTCATTCTGTCTTCCTTCGCTCCGATCTCATTTAAGGAAAGGAGTGAGCGAGCGAGAGAGAGAGAGAGAGAGAGAGAGAGAGAGGCAGAGAGACATTATCAGTGCAATGGGTGGCGAGTGGGAGGAGAACTCGCGGTAATTGTATTCATGTATGCTCGCTCTACCAGCTGCACAGGCTCCTATTAAAAGCAATAACGGGCTAATAAGGTTACAGCTTAATTTTTTAAGTGCCTCAATAACGATTATGGCGCAACCTTGACAAGGCAGCCGCTGTTGTTTATCTCGTGCTGATGATGCACTATATTCCTGCCCCTACCATACATAATATTGGGAAATTGAATTTAGACTCATTAGTATTTCAATATCTTCACAAGCAGGTCGTATGAAGATATTCGGCAGTTAGCAAGTCTCCGCGAAGGCGCCGTGGAAGCAGACAGTCGACCGCTGAAGACCAGCTTCCCCCACATTTAACGAGCATGCTACCACACATTGTAACATACTGTTAAAAAGGCTGGAGATTAAGCTCTTACCACGAGCTTCGCCATATCAGACCCCTGTATGTTGCCTGCTAACGCCGGCTCTCGCTGGGTACGGCACACAGATCAAAGCTACGGAGCTTCTGAAGCATGACAGTGAGGTTCTTCGGCAAACCACCTTTCCCCGGCTCCCGATGCCACCAGGCCAGTGAAACTACATCCTAGCAGGCAGGCTGCTTGTGAAGTGTCATTCTGACAGGTGGGCGATCAGCGAGTCTCCGTGGGCAGCTCCAGAGCACATTAACACTCAGTTGTCACCGGAGCTAATGCATGCACATTAGCAACAATCCCCGCTCAGTAAAAGCTCAAACACCCACGCCAAAGAGCCAATCACGGCCAGACAGGCTAGAAAAGCTACGAGCCGCGCGATTGGCTGGAAGCACACAGGAGACGGGTGTTGAAGAAAGAGGAAGCAGAAGAGCGCTGTCATGCAGGAATCCAGGAACAAGAGCGCCTTTTTTAAAGCTATTAATCAGTGACACATAACCAGACATGAAGCCTAAAGAAAAAAATATCAGACTGGGCTCAAAGCTTGTTAAGGCATATTCATGAGGCAAAGCATGTTTGAAAAGAACTTGAAAGGACACTCTAGCCAAAATGAAATATGGAACCGCTGCTTCATTGCGAACATGTCTACTCGTTTACGACAGCGGCGCGTCTAAAGCGAGGTTTTTAATTTTAGGAGTAGAAAAAGTTCTGTGGGAGGAAAAACAAAAACTGCCACTGGTGGCTTTAATATCTATGTTACAGCTAGGAAGTCAATTGTCCGACTGCGACCAAGTGGTTTTAGTAATAATCATTACAATGATACCAATACAGGTGCACAAGCTAAAAGCTTAAGTTAAAAGTAGCTCGTTATCGTGATATATTATTCTATAATATTTTTATATTATATAAATCGGCTTCTTTTATTCTGGATGATATCCATGTTGTGCTGATTAGAGACAGAATCGCTGTTATCCTTACAGTTCTATTTAGTGGTGGTATTAATTTGATCCAGTAGATCAGTGGCTAGACTAGGCAGTCATGATTGGTCGACACCACAGGGATTATATGATGTGCTTAAAGCATGCTGGGTATTGTAGAGAGAGGATATTATGTACATCATGATTTCTCTCAAATCGATAAGACGAAGGGATTTAATGCTGCACTACTGATTAGGGCCTTACACAACAAACAACCTATGAATCTATAGTTTTTGGCTGGAATGCCCCTTCAGGCATGGGAGAAATATGACAATATGTTATTGGCAGTGTGATAAATTATGTTTTGATATACTATGCATATCATTAACACTTTCAAAACACTGCACACTGTGTGCACCATAAAAAAAGCAACTGAAATTAACCGACTGCATGTCAGTCCATTGTGCAATTATATTATTAAATTCTTATTTTTTCTTCAAATAACGAATTTTGCAAACTGTATAATCAATCATTGTGCACTCAGCTTTTTAAAATGTGAGCTAAATATTGTGAATTACATTTTACAGCCAAAAAAATACAATTGTAGATACTTTTTTTTTTTTTTTTTTTTTTTTAAGTTGAACGTTCGCCATATTGCCTAGCATTACATGAAATCTGTAATGGTTGTTCCTAGACACGCTAGGTGTCAAATTCTTAACCGGTTTAATGAATGGCCATGTATCACGATCGTGAGCAGTGTTACTAAGTTTGGAATAGATTAGTGAAGCAGCTTGATCAATCTCAATTTCCCACAGATCTCAGTAGCTGAAGAATGAAGCTCTTAATGCCCTTATGGTGCCGGAGATGGAAAAAGACTAACAGCACGGTGTTAATGAACGAGGACTAAGGTTAGAAAAGCCGAGGATGTGAGCACAGAGGCGACAGAAACGGTTTCTTTTCGCTCTTCTTTTTTACCGTGGTTGCAGTCTTTCAGAACTGGCCTTTGGCTGACCGTTTGAGGAGGATCATCTGTGGACACCAGACAGATAACGTGTGAGTGCGGGACTGAGACAAATACACACATACACATTCGATAACATACCGTCTGTGAGAACGGAGGTATTGTATACGTCTGCGAGGGACTGATTTCACCTCAGGGTTCAGCCAGGCTCTATGATTGCTCCGGTCTGATAGTTAGGTTATTATTCTGGAGGCTTCTGCCAACAGGGGGTTGATTTCTTTACAGTGCAGTGGGGTATATTCCGATCACTGTCCACTGCAAGGTGATAAGGCAATTGTGTTACGTCGGTGGGGAGTTGATTCTGACTTTTCGGTTCTCCTTTGATATATATGAGCAGCACTATTTGATATTCTGCTTAAACCCAGTCATACAGTACAGTGCAAAAGTCAAAGGCTGCACTTTATGTATTGGGCTTCCAGTCAAAATGGCCATTAACTGCACGTATCTATTTAAATATAAAATTAACAGAAAAATATGATATTAAGTGGGTCCACCCTTTACATGTACTACAGCCTTCCATTCTTTTGGTAGATCTAGTTTCAGAAACAAGGACAAACTTTTTTTCTGCACTTACAAAGATCAGTCTAATAGCAATTTCTGTTTCTCTCAAACATATTAAATTAAGGTTCGGACTCATGGATGGCCACTGGGGCGTTTTGAGAACGTTTTTTTGGAGGAGTTTGACTGTCTTTCAAAGATGAATGTGCTGTTTATCTGATGAAATTTGAATAATTTTTAAGTCCACTGCAGTTCTTTCACTTACTTTCATTTGACTTTTCCTTCACTAATGCAAGTGCATCATCTTGTATCTAATCTTATCAGAAGTAACTTTAAAAAATAAAGAATGTGAACCTAATGGCCATGTTGAATGGTAATCAAATAAATGAAATGACTTTTACACAATATTGTATATTTAGAAGTTAGTCATTTTCTTTTTTATCTTAAGCTGGATGCTCTTGACGTAGTAGCGATCCATGTGATTTGTGTCTTACTCATTTCTTTAAGAGAAAGTGTGGGCAAGTATATCTTATTGCATGTCAGTGTTTTTGGAGGAGAGTGCATGTCTCACAGTATGTTTGTGTATGTTTCTGTGTGTGTGTGTGGGTGTGTGTGTGTATGTTTGTGTGGGGGGGTGTGTGTGTCTCCCTGAATGTCTACGTTGTGAAGAAGGGCTGTATCGACTCAGACCGGCGTCAGCGCGATCAGATCCAGGCCTACTAGAGGCACTCGGGTTTGTAACCAGTTATGACATCAGCCAGCCAGCATGAAGATCTGAGCCAGACAGCCAGTGATAATAGGACGGGGTCTCTCCCCGAGCTCCCCTTTACCTTTCAGGGCAAAAAAAAAAAAAAAGAAACCAACCTGGGCCGTCCCTGGGGCACCATGCTGGCTACAGCAATCTGATATTATACACAGAGACCGCCTGCTTGAAAGTAGGGGTCAGCGCACGAATCCTAGCATGAAGGGGCAGATAGACGGTGCATTCTTCAAAAAGGGATAACTGAGGAAAGAAGGATTGAAGACGTAGGGGGTGCATTTAAACGAATGCGACGTAAAGGGAGTGTGTGTGCGTGATGGAGGGAAAAGAGAGAAGCGATGTTGAAAGAGATGAAACTCACCTCGGGGCCTAGGTGCTCTTTTCCTGCGGTCTCTGAAAGCAGCTCCGGACTGCAGCGCTTCCAGCAGGCTGTCCATCACTCCAGTCTCATCCTTTTCTATAGAGAGAGAGAGAGAAAAGAATTAGAGGACATGAGTGAGCAGGAGAGGACAGGAGAGAAAAAAGCGAGGGAAGATAATGAGAACAAAAAAAGAAAGATGAAAAGGATACAGAGAGAAAACAAACAGAGAGATCAGAGAGTGAGAGAATGACAAGAACAAGTGAGAAAGAGGGAGAAAGAGATATAGACAGAATGAGGAAGAGGAAGGGAGAAACAAACAAACCAAAAGGAACACCATCAGACTGGACTGGGGGTATTTCTTTTCCATTTTACTTTGCTGGCCTTGAGTGAGGGTTTCCATAGCAATGTGCAGACAGATTAGAGGCGCGGGGCGCTGGGCAGTACATCAGGCCGGAAAGCCGGACGATCTGAGAAGCAGACAGACCCTTAACTGCCTCATACATCACCTGAGAGCCGCTCGCTCTAAACAAATCCGGCCCTCTCATAAAAACGGATCTGGAGCTGAAGTCGTTAACCCGAAGCAACTGGCTTTACTGCAGCAGAGGTCTCCAGAGAGAGAGAGAGAGAGAGAGAGAGAGAGAGTGAGAGAGAGAGAGAGTGAGTGTGAGAGAGAGAGAGAGAGAGAGAGAGAGAGAGAGAGAGTGAGAGTGAGAGTGAGAGTAAGAGTAAGAGAGAGAGAGAGAGAGAGAGAGAGAGAGAGAGAGAGAAAGAAAGAGAAAGAGAGAGAGAGAGAGAGAGAGAGAGAGAGAAGCCCGCGGACACTGCAGACCCTCAGGCAGAATAGAGCCTCACTGAACTAAAGCCTGCAACTAAATCACCACTGACCACGGCACAGCCCGCCATATCCACACAGTCAAACGGAACGCATGACACAGCACCCACACATTCACACAGCTTACGGAGAAAGAGGGGTGTGGGGGGAGTTGGTGGGGAGCAGGAGAGAGAAATAAAGCTGACAGAAAAGTGTGGCTTTCAGCAAGTTTTCAGAAAAAGTGTTTTTCAGCAGTGCGCAGGAAATCTGTGTTTAACTGGTAAGCACCTCCAGTCCTGACAGTGTAACCTTGCCACATCAATCCTTTGATATATTGATACTAAAGAAAGAAAGAAAGACAGAAAGAAAGAGAAAGAGAAACACAGAAAAAAAAAAAAGGTTTTGCGGGTTCAAATCAAAACCGAACGATCTTCCTTCCTTCCAGTACGGCTGCTGATACATTCTCTGTACCCAAAGCCCCTGCATACTCAGGTCTACTGGGGTGCATCCCTTTCTAGCGTGTGCAAAAAAACACAAATTTGCAAGCTTGATGAGCAGGAATGTGACAAAGCCATGTTATCTTAAAGGATCACAGAGGAGCAATTAGCACAGGCGGTGCTGTGAGATAACAATTAGCAATACACTGGTGAACGTGCAGTTATGACTTGCAGAACTCTGGTAGGTGACGGAAACAGTCGAAAACATCTGCTTGGAGAGCCAGGTGTGGGAGGAACGCTCCACATGCAGAGTCAGAGGAGTACGCACTGCTGTTTTCTCTCACACTCTCACAAACCTGAATTCAAATTTGAATGATAAACCCAGCTCAGTTGCTTTAGGAATATATGGGGTCAAACAATACTGATATTACTAATAATGTTTAAAGTGGGATCATTTGAAGGCCCCCTTACGCAGACTGACTTAGAAATAGATATGGTACGATATCACTCGGTTCTTTTTTTCAATACTGATATTGAAAGCTTCAGTACGGGCCAATATTGTACAGATATTGTTTCTTTATCAGCTACACTTTAAAATGAGCTATTTTTTAAATACTTTAATTAAAAGCAGCAGCAAAATGCTCAAACAATGCAATACAAGAAAATAAAAGAAGCTCTAACATCACATCACACAACATACATTTAGATTTGTTACAGGGCAGATTCTGGACCCTGGCATTGAATCAGAGTGTAAACTTCTGAGACAAACAATGTTAAACTATTTGCTGCAGTGTCAGATTAAACTTATAATTAAGCCACGCTACGGGCCAACTGCAGGCCGAGCCCAGTATCACCTTCCTACTTCAAGCCCCACTTCTAGTAGACATGAGATCCATTCAGAAACTTAACACCTACAATTAGCCCAGAGTTTAGACTGCTTGTCCCTGATGTTCTCGCCATAAGACCAAGTGTCCCCCCCACAAGACTTAGGTTAGTCTGACTGTTCCTACTTTAGGGCTATGAGCCTGACCCAGACACAAAAGGCCAGGATGGTAAATTTGCTCTCTTTCGCAGTATTCAAGCGTGCAAAGCGTCAGGACTGTGATTTACAAATTCCTCCCCAGATGCACTTTCAACCCTCCAGGCTGGAAAGTGGGGCTGACCAGATCTAGATTACAAATGAGATTGTCAGAGTGCATTTACGAACGCACCGGTGATGCTAGTACTCCAATTCTGAACGTGAACCTAAGGTCTAACATAATTTTACCTACGTCTCCCACAATTTGATGGGCTGCTGATTAATGGAAGTTGGGTAGCCAACCTGGGGAAATGATCAGTTGGAGGCCAGCTGCACCCTCACCCGCCGAATCCACAGCTTCTGAGCATCGCTCCAGGCCGACAGTTCTGCAGCGTGAAGCGAAAAACAAATACGAAGCAAATAACCATCAACGTAAAGCTATGAAGCCCAACCGGTTCTAATACCGCACCACAGCCAGAGGGAACGGAGAAGTGTTTCTGACCACTGCGAGAAATCCAATAAGAACTTTAATAAGAGCTGATCAGAGTGAACGGTTTGCTAAAACATGGAAGGTCTAACTGCACAATTTCAGCCGAGTGGAGGGTGCAGGCTCTCATCCTCTTAGTATATCTCTGCACTTCTTTAGGTCTGATCATCAAAGTGGATTAAGAGGGGAAACGCTAGCCTGACATTAGTTGAGTGAGCTTATTTCTTTAGGCACTCCTTTTTTATTTTTTACCTCTTCCAGGTAATGTCAGTCATCGCTCACGTTAGTTATGTTCATGCTGGGCAATGTTGTAACTTCATTCTTGCCAACAAAATAAAGAATCTATATTCTTTAAGAGAATCTTTATTCTTAGGATGCCGTGGTACAGACGTTCCGGGACTGACTTTAAACTGGCAAAGACACTGTATTTAAGTCCATGCTGACAACAGGTCAACCCCCCATGATCTGTCTGGCCATATATACACTTTTAACAGACACCATAGTATATAAAAATATTCACAACAGCACCAATGCTGGAAATTTGGCCTAAACTAGAGCTTTAAGAACAGAAAGAACATGTGACTCACACGCAAGGACAACACGATCCTACTTCTTTTGAACTCCATTAATGTTTCTTTGCTTTGTTCACTTACTTTGCTGGGTGCTATATCACACCACTCCCCATAGCTGTTATTAACACAGGTCTGGGTCACGCACAGTCATGCTGATTGAGCAATTGTTGACGTATTGCAGGCCAGTCTCAGTACGCAAGGGAAGTCAAAAGGGCTCAATAATTTCAGGGCAGATAATACAGTGGGGGTTGGCCTCAATCAGTGTGTATTCTTCGATGGTATGGCGGGGATAGAGAGGGAGCGGACCGGGTAATTAAGGGCTAGGAACGATGCCATTGTATAAAGCATTCAGGAGAATCTAGAGAGGGCTCAGAGTAACATCCACTATCAGGGACAGATACACAGGGTGGAGAGCACCATTGACCTTTACTAGGCAATCTTCAATTAGATACAGCAAAGAACTGGACTGAGAGGCCAGGAGCGAGTGTGTATGTGTGTGTGTGTGTGTGTGTATATGTGTGTGTTGGCGTAGACTGCTCTTTCTCCTGGAAACATTTAAGAGCACGAACTACATGAGTCAACAATTCTAGTGCAGCATTATAATTATAATAGGAAATATTCACAAATATTCACTGTACAGACTGATCCATGCACAGTTTTTACCCACTACACATTATCTTGTGAATGACTGAGTGTATTTCAGTCCCACACACACTAACATGGTGGTAAATACTCACTTGTGCGATGGTCCAAAAGGAATTGTTAGAAGAATAACGCCTCTGGTTGTTGCACAGTTATACCCTGTCACTGTCCAATGAAAAACAGGTAGCCTCATTTTTGTTGATTTTGAGTTTTCTACACCAATGGTCATTTAAATTGTCTGAAAAGTTTGTGATGAATGGACCAATGGAAGTGCTCCAAAACAGCTTGGAAAACATTTTGGTTCCATTGACTTTGACATTGACTGATTAAAAGTAATGTATGCTTTTGTTCTCTCCTGTAAAGTTTGCAATTTTTTTGTTTTTCATTGGACAGCGATGATATACATGTCATAGACATGTAGACTACCAACTGTATAATTATATGGACTGCTATAGTTATGTGTAGCCTACCAAGAAGTGGTAATAGTAATAAATATCAAAGGCAAACCGTTCTTAAACATTCTGGCATGTGTCATCACGACACTGATACATCACGAAACAAACTTTCATAACAATATCTATTATTCTTATAAAATAAGTGTTTCTGACTATCCAGTTTCCTAATCAGGACTAAGCAAAGGTCCCCACGCTGTCACAATGTTTATACTTTCCATCATCCCGGGAACATTTGGTGCACATACACACAAACACACAAACCAGTTCTTCACATTTACTCTATTTCTCTGGCTTAGCAGATGCTGCGTCTGACAGAGTGGAGGTGGCTGAGGGGTAGGAGTCAGGTGGTTCAATGGGCTATTTTTACTCAGTGGCGGTGGGGTAACGGAGGATGGCAGCACGCACTAACCCCTGCACAGGAAAACGAGCCGTGAATGTCAATCACTTGCTGCATCGTTCCGACAGCGCGGAGAGCGAGCCGTCGCAAACCTCTGCCAGCCATGCAGCGCCGCAGCCAGCAGCGCCAGGCAGCCTGCTCACAGCCAGGCAGGTCCACGCTGTACCACATCAGTCGTTCAGCGAGAGGGAGGGGAGGACGACAGGAGAGAGAGACTGGTTCGCAGGCCGAGTGAGAGAGAGAGAGAGAGAGAGAGAGGGGGGCGGGGGGGGGGGGGGGACTGAAAGTGTGAGGCAGAAGGAAGCATAAGAGGCGGAAATGTGGACGCTGAGAAAAGATGGAAAATGAGAGAAAAATGAAAAGAGGATTTTGAGTGGGGGGGCTAAAGGATAAGGAAGGTGGGCTGAGAAGCAGACAGAATGAAGGCAGAGAGCCAAAGAGAGGAGAGATGCTGGAGGTGTGAATTAGGATGAAGCAGGTGGATGCATCATGCGCCTGTCTAAGTGTGTGTACGAGGACACTAGAGCTGCTCTTCTTCACACCCACATCACTCCAGCCTCAGCTCATTTCCTGCAACCCTGCGATGCACATACACACACATGAGGGCCGGTCCTCAAGAGTTTTCGGAATTCTTTACTGTAGAGCAGTGTTCACAAGGCTTTATGACACAAGCTTATCTGGCCATATGACTTGAAGGGAAATTCCATCTTAAAAAACAAAAAACAAAACAAAAAAAAACATGTGGCATAAATAATTCACTAAGATCATTCACAGCGTAGTTTGATGTGAAATGCTTCATTTCTATTGTTCACACTGGCAGTGATAGGAACCAGATATTTTAAAGAGAACTGATTGTTAAGTCACATAGGCCTAATATTGTGTATATGTGCAAACGCATACAAATATGGTATATACTCTACTGTTTTAGGCACTTGGGGACATTAAAAAAGCTATTTTTCATTGAAAAATTTTCTATTTGAACATTTATACAGTATTATTACAGTAAATAGCTGATTTAAATGCGTCAGTGTGTTTATTTAAGCCTTTCCAAGCGTTTCCTTGTGGTAACCTAGTACTATTTGCAGTTATCATCTAATACCTGTTTTGACTACTCAGTACTTTTATGCTATATAAAGGAAATGAACACATTTGAAGGAGAAATCTGGAAACACTTGGAAAAAGACATTATCTATTTCTTTTAAAATAACATTTTCATGCTATGTACGCTTATTTACATTTGTTCAAATTATATCTGGCGTTCTTACTGGCAAAAATTAAGATAAGACAATGGCTTTTAAACAATGAACCTAGGTGCCTAAGACTAGCCCATAGTGTGTATGTATGTATGTAAGTATATATATATATATATATATATATATATATATATATATATATATATATATATATATATATATATATATATATATATATATATATATATATATATTCGTATGTACATAAATACATGCACACCGTTTGCCATTATTACAACTTCCAATCTATTTAATGGGTTTTAACTTCACATGTTACACAGGTTTTCCTTCAAAGTCAATAGAAAGTCAAAAACAGTGGTCTGCATACAAACACTGTGTCTGCATATAGATCTAAGTAATCAGCCAAAGGCAGATTGAACACCTTATTTACAGACTGAACAAAGAGGTGGAGAATATATATGAAGAGATGACTGGCCGCCTTACTGGCCTGCACCTTTCAGATGCTTGGGATGGAAAGCAGTTGGCTGGATGTTGAGAAGAACTCATTTGAAAGAAGTAGAGAAGGCAAAAGAATGAGAAAGAAATGGATACAATTGAAGAGAGGGAGGAGGTGGCATGCTGGGCTTCTGATGGAGAAGACAGAAATGGTGGGAGAGTTTAATAACAGAGAGAGTGAAGGGAGAGAAGGAGGTGTGAGAAGAAGAGATATGGGATGATTTAGTGGCCAACAGGAAGACACTGGGGCTGACTGCTGCAGCATCACATCTCTCTCCTCTCTGTGCTCCTTTCAAAGAGCCAAGAACACAATGTCTGAGCAGAAAACAAATGTCCAGTCTAATGACAAAGACTGATTAATTACATTGAATAATTTATTTGTTCTGCCCTGATGTCCGCTTGTGACATATACTCAGGGTTATATACCATCACAATAATGTATATATTTACTTTTGACAACCTCTATTTATCCCATATAATTAATTAAGCTATTGTTTCACTGTGCTTTTAAGATACATATAAATGAGCTCTGCTCTGATTGATCTATATTGTTTCTGGTTGAAAAAGCCAACCAGGCTGAAACACTCTTTAAAACTTCAGTGTGAATGGGCTTGACTCCACCGCTGTAGCATAATAGGTGGATATATGTAATTTCATGACAGATTGTTTTTGCAGATTACTTTCCACACAGATGGACCAAAACATAAGTAACCTCTCAGAGATGTATCAAAAAACACTGATAACATGAACTGTCAATATTTTAGACGGTAAGTAAGCAGTTGGTTCTCGTAGTCAATGTGTAAGATGCAGGAGAGACGACAGGCCTTAGTGAATTTAGTAATGGCCAGTGTCATGGCCAGATGGGTCAGACCATCTCCAAAACAAAAAGGTTTGTGGAGCTTGTGATCAGAAGTAGCGAGTACCTACTGACCACAGTTCAAGGAGGGACAAACCATGACCCGGCGACAGGGTGCTGGGCATCCAAGGCTCATTAATGTGTGAGGGCAACAAAGGCTGTCCTGTCAGACTGGGACTGACAGAAGGCTGCTGGGACACAATGCACAAAAATGTATTGATAGCTACAGGAGGAAGGTGTCACAACAGTGACAGCTTGAGTGCCCACTGCAAACACTTTAGATAGTGGGCAGTGGGTTAGCATGATGGGAGGTCACCATACTAACCTCTGTCCACCATCTAAAGTGTATACAATGGGCACTTAAATGCTGGAACTGGACATTGGAGCAATGAAACAATGCGGTCTGGTCCAATGAGTCCATTTTACTTTTGTGGACGGCTGGGTACGTGTGTGCCGTTTACCTGAGGAAGTGATGGCACCAGGATGCGCCAATGGAGAGAGTGTGATGCTCTGGGCAGTGTTCTGCTGGGTAACTCTGAATTTGGGAACTGATTTAACATGTGCCACCTGAACAGTGTTGCAGGTCAGGTGCACCCCTTCAAAACAATTGTATGGTTTGTGGAACAGCACAAAGGATGTTCCAATTTTCTCATGCTTGCCCTACACATTCCCCAGATCTCAATCCAATTGTGTGGGAAATGCTGAAACAGTAAATGATCTGTGGTGGCTCCACATTGCAACCTATAGGACTTGGAGGATCTGCTGATAACTTATTGGTGTCAGATACCACAGAGCACCTTCAGAGGCCTTGTTGAGTCTCAGATGGCTCAGATCTGTGTCAGCAGCATGTGGAGGACCAACCGTATACTCAGCAGGTGATCGTAATGTTTGTTTGATCAGCTGATGTAGTCAGTATAGAGCTGGTACAAGTTGAAACTTTGTTTATAAACTATGTGAGTGGCTAATTTAAAAGAAAGGTGAGGAAATTCACATGCCTACTGTAATGGCAAACCTAACCTTAAACTAACACTGCTGCTGCTGCTGCTGCTCATAATAAACTATTGTAAACTATTGAGTCACACCCAAATGTACTGTTTTCTATATTTAGATGTTTTGGGTTATTTGTTAACAATCTATTGCTTACTGTACCAGGTCCAAAAGGTCAGTGTGCACTCTCGAGACCCATATTTATTATAAAGGCCCCATAAAGCATGGTGTGCTTGGACTCTGATGCTTGCCACTTTTGCTTGATGGTGGTTTAGCTTTCACAACAGTTACAGGCCATAGAAATTAACATTTTATATTTATTTCAAGCACAATCTAAACAGCAGCTGATTGTCTTAGATGTGTGATTAACAAAGAAACTCAAGAAAGTTATCAGATGGTTCAGTGATTAACAAAGAAACTAAAGAAAGCTATCCGACAATGCAAAAATTAAATCAACTTCAATGCTCACAACATCTGAACTGTTTCAGCAATGTTTTTTAAGTTCTGGTTGACTGAATAATTACCATGAGCTACTGCTGAAGATATAATATGAAAAAACTCTTCATGTGAATGACATTTTCAGCATTTATTATTATACTAAATCGGTGCCAAATTTGCCAATAGGAATATCAAATTTCGCTAGCGTGAGTGCAGCGATTAGACATGTATTCCTGTATGAAACTGTAGTATCTGTTGAGTATCAAACTGAGTTTTTTTAGATGTTCTCGCAGCAGCTAAAATTAGCAACATGATTTAGCCAGCGCTGAAGGTTTTGAACCCTCCATGGAGGACGAATCTTTAAGAAAACCTTTTCCTTAAATTTTTAACTAATTAATTAACAAGTTAGTTTGGCTGTGGTTGGAGAAAACAAGGTTGTTCACCGTGTTGTTTGATGTTAACTTTTTTTTCTTTACTTTATTGTTCACATTTTTCTAGCGTGGGTCAACATTCAACTGCCTGCATGGAAATATCTTGCCAGCATGCCGTATAAAAGTACCGCTGGGTACCAGTACTGAATTCCAGTTTCCAGTATCAGCATCTGTTCAAATGGGAATAGTACCCAACACTGGAGCAGACAGATGTCTATTAAGGAAATGTGAGCACAAACAAAACCCAAACAGAAGCACAAGGGTTTCTGACAGAGGCAGGGCCGTTCTCTATCCCATGCCATTCTCCAGCATTTATGTGAAGAGTACAACAGAGACAGCAAACACTAGCATTCTCATCAACGACAGACCTGCGATTGCCTAGCCTTCCAACTCTGCACACTGTCTCTTCTGCGTTGTGGCTTCCGAGCACACGTGTCAGAGCCCAACTGAGCTTCACCATCTGACCTGCATTAGTTTGGCAAACTACCAGCGGCCAATCTGATCCAACAGCTGTGCGTCCAGATTTTAAAGTAATTTGGTTCTTGTTGATTTCTTTGACAATAAGAGATAACGTTTGCACAGATATCTCTAACATGCAAACCTTTAGGCTTTCAAACGCTGTAGCTGCAGGCAAGGCCGCTGGAGAAAACACTAGAAGGCATCCGTGCCTACACAGGCTCGGTGTCCGTGGTCACAGAAATACAAACTCTTACAATGTTATCATTCATTGTCTCCAAGGCCAAAGTCGTATTTACAGGTTGAAAAAAAACCCCACTGTTTTCTTTTAACTAATGAATGCAGATTAAAAAGAAAAGGCAGGCAGATGGTAATGATTCAAGCTAAGAAAGCAAAAGTTGTGTAATAAAAAAAGAATGAAAATAAAGTAGTAGAGCTCTCTGAGAGTGAGTTTCCTTTTTCCATGTCTGCAGTCTGTTCTTGAGTAGATACATTTTTCTATTTTTCTATATTGGGTGTGTGCTCTAGCAGTTGAGGTTGAGGTCAGTGCTCTTGGGAGGTTTTCCGCAGCAGCACTCTCCAGTGCCCACCGTGCAAGCCCCTCAGAGAATAGCTCACATCTGGGGCACACATATACTGCGGCACAGCATGTTTGCTGTCTGAGTCCTAATTCTGTTACCTATGTGGTCTACCGTCTCGAACAGCAGCAGCGAGCTCCCCTCTCCACTTCTCAACATGCTCGCCATAACCTCATCACTGCCCTCGATTCTAAATCATTACACTGTGGGAGGGTGTTTGTTTATACATTTTCCAGACAGAGATTTGCTTCCCACGTAGGAAAACTGGAGAAGAGCAGAACTAGCTTAAGATGTCAGGACCAACAAAGTGGCTTTGACAAGGAAATGTTCTACTTAAAAAAAACACAGCGCTCAGCAAAGTCAGACAGGCCCCCTCTTCTCTCTCACTTTCAGTCAACGGGTCAAGAAATGGTACACAGTTAAAACTCTGGTGTGACTTAAAAACACTTGCATCTCATAATGGAAAGTATCCTGCATCTCACTTGAAACTCAGCTGCAACAATTTTTTTACAATTTTACGACTTTATCAAACCAGATTTGTGAAACAGCCAATCAACAAACAATAACATGTCATGTGCAACTGTAACAGTATAGTGTAAGGGATCCTGCAACTCACTTGAAACTCAGCTTCAACAGCTGCAAGCTTCTCAAACCCGCCAATCAAAACAAGATGCTGTGTGATCATACACACCACCAACTGCCAACAACATTTCAACCTAATCATTTCAATGGGTCAACAGTAAGGGTGTGTTTAAAAAATAAATTTTTCGATTCAAATCGATCTTCATTTGAATAGTCCGATATTGATTCGTATAAACCCGAGATCGATCTTTAAAATTAGCAGTGTTGTCCCATTCGAAATTCTTATTGCTTCTCAGGTCTCCTCCCATGTAACTGTATTCATTTTGGTTAGCTGAGTGGAAGTTCTAACACAAAGACGGAACAAACACATGCTTGAAAGTGGGTGTGGCCAAACACAGTGAATATAAACATATAAACACTAATGTTTTTAGTAATTGTAGATGGAGTGTTCTTTGTACATTTACCACATTAGTTCTCTGAAAATCTCTTTTCATATTCAAACAAAACATATTATTGTAACTGAAATATCCCTAAATGAATCGACATTGAATTGATTCGGAAATAGAATTGAATTGGGACCTTGTGAATCGGGATCGAATCGAGCCTGGAAATCAGTGGCGATATCCAGCCCTAGTCAACAGACAGATATTGGTTATTCTGGAAATCTGTATGGAGGTCCTCCTGGTATGATGTAGTGTGTGAAACTAGTTTTAAAATGCTGTGTGCAACTGTCAAGAAATACATGGGAATTGCATTGCAGGCAACTAGCTGTCTGAAAGTTCTTTGCAAAGCCAGCCTAAAGCTTCCACCTTTAAAAGGAGAAAAAACAAACTTCACTCTGGCTTCAGATCTGAAAAAAAAAAAACAAAACCCACAGGTACTTCTGCCCATCCTGATAGTGTTCTCAGAAAAATGGACCAGCCGAAGCAAAGTCCTGATCACAACATCACTGAATATGTTTGGTATTTCGCAAGAAGCAGAAAACGCAACCAATTTGTAAGACTAAGCATAAGGTGTGTGGATCCTTTATAAGATTTATTTATTTATATGACACTATTTATACTGATTTATATGACATAAATTAAATTAACCCCCCCTCCCGAGAGCAGTTAGCAGTAGTTACATTACTTAAACGCTTATTAAGTGTTGAGATGGGCGTATATTTTTATAGACAACTCACATACAATGTTGTACATACATGTACATACAACTTGCCTTTAATAAGACATACACAAACATGTGCGGGAGTATGTATGTATATATGTGTGTGTGTCTGTGTGAGAGTGTGTATAAATGTGTATGTATGTGTGTGTGTGAGTGAGCGTGTGTGTGCAAATGTGTGTGCACGCGCAACTGGAAAGTCTTTCTAAACGAAAACTGGTGCATGGCTTCAATTTCTGCCAGCGGTGCTGCAGTGATTTATCATACCCTTCTTCCAACAAGCCCTTCTCTCTGTGCTCCTCCAGCCTAACACCCACCGCCAAAAAGTGCTCTGCCTCCTCAAACACACACACACACACAGGGCTGTGCCCACCGGGGGCATCTCACATTACCACCGCACTTTAATTGACAGTCTCCGTGGAGACGAAGAGGGAAGGCGGCAACAGTAACCTGGAAACACAAAAGATCTGATTTGTGCAACGCCTGACTTCTGACAGGAGCAGAGAAAAAGAGAGAGTGAGAGAGAGAGAGAGAGAGAGAGAGAGAGAGAGAGAGAGAGAGAGAGAGAGAGAGAGAGAGAGAGAGAAAGAGAGAGAGTAAGAGAGAGTGAGAGAGAGAGAATGAGAGAGGGAGAGAGAGAGTAAGAGAGAGAGAGTAAGAGAGAGTGAGAGAAAGAGAGAGCCAGAGGGAGAGAAAGAGAGAGCTAGAGGGAGAGAAAGAGAGAGCCAGAGGGAGAGAAAGAGAGAGACAGAGAGAGAGAGAGAAAGAGAGAGAGACAGAGAGAAAATACAGAGCAAACAAGTATGACAGAAAAAGTAGAGGGAGTGTGGATGTGAGAGAGAGAGAGAGAGAGAGAGAGAGCCAGAGAGAGAGAGAGAGAGAGAGAGAGCCAGAGAGAGAGAAAGAGAGAGCCAGGGAGAGAAAGTGAAAACTAGAGAGAGAGAAAGAGAGAGAGAGAGAGAGAGAGACGGAGAAAGAGAGCGAGAGAGAGAGAGAGAGGTATGATTAGAAGCTAATTGCCGAGAGAGAGATCTGAGCTGGATTGTGGCGGGTGGGAGATGGGGCTCAGTTCTAATGGTTTAGAGGAAGTAGGGGGTAATCCCTCTTTGAAGCTGACACTGCTTCACTCCTTCTTTGATGTTCACCCCCTTTCTGCCTCTCCCCATTTCTCTCCCACACCTGGCGCTGCGTGGCTTGAAGAAGAGACGCGTCAGGAGTATTTTGCTCCTTCTACTCCTCCTTTTCCTCCAGTCACACCCTTTAAAATGACAATCTCATCAGCACACATGCGTGGAGGGCTAACATGAAACCAGACAAGGAACATTAGAGGAGCCTGAACTCAAACAGCTCCGCAGCATGAGGATGAATGAATTCAGTGAGAACTGCAGTAATACTACTACTATTACAATTACTAACACTTCTATTTCTATAATATAATAAAAGTCACTAGCACTATCATAACTGCTACACTTTATTACAAGTCTATAACTCTACTATAACACTATTACAACTATCACTGGATAATAAAATTCACTACAATTCTATTACTGCTACTACTATTATTGCTACTTCTACTACTTTTACTACAGCAGCAACAATTGTAAGTGCTACTCTTGCTACTCTATAAAAATTAATTCAAGTCAAATCAAAACAAGGAAACAGCCTTCAATTTATTGGTTCTCTGCTATATAAATGAGATTTTAATAGCATTTGCTGCATGTATAGTACTGTTTATTGTACTTACTTAATGGTCTTTGTATGTATCAATTAGTGCTGCAGCTGTCGATTTTTTTTAGTAATTAAGCATTCTATAAATACTTCATTGATTAATCGAGTAATATATTTTTCACTTATTAAAGAGTAATAGTAAATATACAAAATAAAATAAGGCATGTCTCAACATTTCTATTGCTTCAAATCAATATAATAAGGTTTTTAAAGAAAACATTTTAATAATTATTATCATTGAAATGTATTATTAGACATATATATATATATATATATATATATATATATATATCATACTATAAGTTCACAACACCGGCTACTGGACATTCATTTACTATGCTGAAGCGTCGCCTTACACTTGCTGACCCTACTTACTGCAAACTAAGCTAAATATACTTGCTGAATTGGATTGGTGCATTTTAGGCTCTAATTGCCACTTACACCACCTGATGGATTTTGTTCTTAGTGGTATTTTAGGCATCACTGTGAGAGGAGCATGTGCGTGTAAGTGGTGTACGTTCTTGTGAGTGTGTGAATTAATGTGAATGAAGCTCAGGTTTTTATTTCTTGTTTTTCTTGAACAAAGCTTAGCTAATTTATAGACTTATTAACTCACCAACTAGTCATTACATATAACCATAACTAACGTACAGGCTTACGTGCCCACAGTTCAACTGTGCCCTTCCATAGCACTGCATTGGAGCAGTTTGAGACTTCGCCTGGATCTGATGCAACTTCTGACTGAAACACAGACATTTAAGCGTGGAAGATACTCCAGATGATGGCATTGCCTTTTTGTAGTGAGTTATATTGCAGGTAATTCTGTTAGCTAGCTGACCAGCTGACCTATAGTTAAGTAAAAAGGTTTATGCGCCTGTCAGTTTAAAAAGGACCAGGTTCTTACTTCATCAGTTCATGCAATCAGCTTCGGAGTTAAAGAATATTGCATTAACAGCACAAGGATTTTTCATGGCATGGTGCAGTAATACATTCCATACAGTGGGTGCATGTATATTGTGTATTTTACAACTGATTCAAACCCGGCCCAGCATTTTATAACTGTTTAATCTAATACTTGTACTGACGCTGTCCAAAGAAGTTCTTTACATTCCTAGCATTCAATGTAATTTTATGTAAAATTCCCATCATCCTAATCGTTCGGTGCAAGGTAGTCAATTTGGATGTCGTTTTCCTGCCTTGATAGTACAATAAAATTAACTGATTTTAGGCTTAAATCATGCAAATAGTGACACATCGAACGCTTGGACTCAACTCTCAGTCCAGAGTAGGGCTGGGTATCCCCACTGATTTCCCGGATCGATTCGATCCCAATTCAATTCGATTTCCGATTTGATTCAATACAATATTGATTAATTTAGGGATATTTCAGTTACAATAATATGTTTTGTTTGAATGGAAAAGGAGATTTTCAGAGAACTAATGTGGTAAATGTACAAGGAACACTCAACCTACCATTACTAAAAACATTTAGTGTTTATATGTTTATATACCGTCATGATTTCTGAATCCAAAATGTAGCCAGACATCTGCTTTCAAGTTCTGGGGCGCCTTCACTTGTGCTCCAGCCATGCTTAACTGATGTGCGCCCCCAGCCAGATCTTGTTGCGTGAAAAACAATGGCTGATCATGCGAGACCCAGGGGGGCTGGAATGGAATGCTAATTTTAAAGATCGATCTCCGGTTTATATGAATCGATATTGGATTATTTAAATGAACATCGATTTGAATCGAAAAATCTATTTTTTAAACACACCTCTAGTCCAGAGAGCTTGATGAGAAATAAGCAGATGAAACATGGAGCACAGGAACTACTTGCTAACCAGTGACTCAAACCCACACTGGCAACAGTTGTTCCATTTCTAACATTCAATGTAATTTTATGTAAAATTCCCATCATCCCAATCATTTGGTGTACTGTGGTCAAGTTGGATGTGGTTTGTCCTGCCTCGACAGTCCAATAAAATTAACTGATTTTATGTTTAAATCATGCAAATAGTGAGACTTCTAACACTTGGACTCAGTCTAGCTTCAACTTTCAGTCCAGAGAGCTTTGGTGATGAAAAATAAGCAGATGAAACATGGACAGCACAGTAACTACATGTTAACCAGTGACTCAAACCCACACTGGCAACAATTTCAACTAGTTTATTAACTACTTAACCAAAGCTTTACCAGTCTGCTCATACGCCAACTAAAACCAGTCCAGAGCCCAAAGACAAAGCACTGCCCAGTGATCTTTGTCATGCTAAAGGATTTAATAGGATTTTTCATGGCATAGTGCAGTAATACATTCCAGACAGTCCAGTTGTTACGAGGTGGTCTATGGGTGCATGTATATTGTGTATTTTCCAACTGATTCAAACCCGGCTCAGCCAATCAGATTTTAGAACTGGAACCATTTTATAACTGCAGTTTTACTGTATGGTCGCTGTCCAAAGAAGTTCTTTACATTCCTTAATGTAATTTTATGTCAAATTGGTCGCATTGAAAGTGATTTTGGAGCACTTCTATTGGTCCACTCATTATGAAATTCTTACAGGATATAAAGAGCAGCTGTTGTGTTTAAATGACACGACAATTAAACGACAACCAGCAGCCACGATATACAAGCTGTATGACTGCTACTCTCCTTCTCACTTCTGCTACTAATAAACAACACTTAAAGCAACACTAAACAGACCCTGTTCTGGATGCGCAGCGAGAAAGCGTCGTGTAGGGAAGGACCGCTCCTGCTGCAGGTGTGAGGTGGTGTGTGTGAGTGTGTGATCGCGCGTGAAATCTAGAGTGCGGCTAATCGCAGGGCAGTGTGTGACAGCCTTTACTTTTCGTCTGCTTTCAGAAAACACGGCCACTCTTACTGCACTCTCAGCTGGTCAAAGCTAATTCCTACAACAGCACCAGTTAACACACACACACACACACACACACAAGCACACAGTGGGGCCCAGCTGCCGAAGGGTAAGAGGGGCCACTCTGTAGCTCAGTGGCCATGGAGGAGAGAGCAATCACCCCGGATGAGTGGACAGACAGCCGCCATTAGCTGGAGAGGCACCTGAGGCCAGCCGAGAGAGTCACATTTACACGGCTATACAGCGGGCAGAGAGACTCGCTGACCCTCAGCCCCCCGCATCTCTCTCTCTCTCTCTCTCTCTCTCTCTCGCACTCTCTCTCCATCTTTCCCTCCCACTCACTTGCTCGCTTACCCCTTTTTTCTCTCTCGTACCCACTGCGTTCAAACTGACGGGCAAAGCTGCTTGGAAAGCTGGAGGCTTCTTTCAATCTCCCCTCCTCCCAGTCTGTTCCTCTCTCTCTCTCTCTCTCTCTCTCACTGACTGAATCATTCAGTGTGCTGGCCTTGTTTGGAATGTTAAATAAAACTCTGATGTGTAATCTGTCGTTTGACAAACACTCCCCTCCAACCGTGCGCCCTGGGACTTAATGCAAGCGATTTGTCACACGACAGGCACACAGACAGTAAAAAGAAAAACACACACACACACACACACACACACACACACACACACACACACACACACACACACACACACACACACACACACACACACACACACACACACACACACACACACACACACACACACACACACACAGACCAGTTTTTGAATCGAAATTTCAATCTCCATAGACTCTATATGCAAATGCAAGAAACATGCAAGCACTTTCTCCTGAAGATCGACTGTGATGTGAAGAGAGGGAGAGGGAGAGGGAGAGGGAGAGAGAGACAGAGAGAGAGAGAGAGAGAGAGAGAGAGACTGCATTATTCTCAGGGTAAAATTGTGTTCAGCATAAGTGAGAGAAAATAAGACGTACTGAAAGTGACACATTTTGAAAAACCACTGCTAACAAATACGCACAAACTAACCCCTCCTGTGTGCAACAAGCAAAAAGCACAACTGCCCAAGAACTAAATATGAAACACACACTGATGCAGTGACAATGAGTGGAGTCACTTGACCACCAATCCGATTAATTCCCTTGTACGTTGAGGGGCTTAATACACCTCAGAGAGCATTCATATTTTCATGTCTGGTTAAAACGTCCATCAGTAACTTTTTATTGTTTTACAGGAGATATTTCTGAGGAGATGGGATGCAAGATGATCCCCTTACATACAGAAAGCCAGCCTCACACCAAATGACATTTCACTGTCACAGACAAATTAAATGTCTAAAAAAAAAGTTAGGGCTGGAAAATGGACATAATATTACATAATATTGCAATAGTTTATGTGGCAATACTGTATCGATATATTCAAATGATAAGTACTCATATTTTGGTATACAAATGTATATAAGAATTAGGGGTGTGCGATATATATTGTTTATGATAATATCTTAATTGCCATGTTAACGATGCGTGAGCTGACGTTAGCGAGTACGCTTCACTCATGTGGAGCTGGTTTGGATTTGAAAATCCAAACCAGCTTTTACAAACCCCCGACTTGCTTTAACAAACACATTTTTAAACAATGCAAAATATTGTTTATTATCGTTATTGAGAAAATTACAGAAAATATTGAGCTATTATTTTTTGTCAATATCGCACAACCCTCGTAAGAATTATTCAACCGCACGTCTGTATATTGATTTTCTGCAATATAAATGACTGAAGTGAGATGAACAGACTGAAAACTTTGTCATTAGTTAAAACATACACAAGTTTTCTCTTGGAGGCAAAATTTGTAGTTAAAGATAGAGTAGCATAGTGCATCACAATATATCACAATATATGCTGTTAATCACGGTAAATCACTGTACTATAATATCAAAATGTATCGTGATACTATTGTATCATGGGGTCATTGATGATTCCCACTCCTAAATTAAATCACAAGTTTTGCTAGTCTTTGGGTGCACGCCCATCATCCCAATTGTTGGGTGTTAAAGTTGGCTGCCTTTTTCATGATTTTAGGTTTAAATTATGCAAATAGTGACACTTCTAACGCTTGGACTCAGTCTAGCTTCAACTTTCAGTCCAGAGAGCTTTGGTGATGAGAAATAAGCAGATGAAACATGGAGCACATGAACTACATGTTAACCAGTGACTCAAACCCACACTGGCAACAATTTCAACTAGTGTATTATCTACTTAACCAAAGCTTTACCAGTCTGCTCATACGCCAACTAAAACCAGTCCAGAGCCCAAAGACAGAGCACGGTCCAGTGATCCAGTGATCTTTGTCAAGTTACAGCACAAACTTTCCACTGGACCACAGCTGCTTCAAAATCATATTCTGTGACTAAAGACTCTGTTATGGCACATTGTCTTTAGATGTGACAAAGTGTCAGACTTTAGTCTTTTAAAGACTTCTTCAAAGTGTTCTTCTAGTGTATAGTTAGCAGAAAAGAAAACAAAATTAAAGCAAAAGCAAACTTCAAAAAGTGGAGTTCAAAACTACAAAACAACAGGACTTGTTAGAGACTCCTAACAAGTCCTGGTAGACCACCATACTCTCACCATCAAATAAACAGTGCTCAAAGCCTTCATCTTTGAGAGAGAGGAGAAAATCAGGCTCCACTGTTGTTTCAGATCTGAAAACATCCACAAGATGTTTCTGTCCATCCGTCCTCTGTAAGAAGACAACAGAATCCTATGGGTGTGAAAGGATGTATAGCTGACAAGAAATCTTTACAGAGAGAATAAAAGACATAGACAAAGCAAACAAAGAAGCTGATGGTGTTCTTAGAATGGACAACCTTAGAGTGCAGACTTCAAATGAATCACGAGAAGCAGAAAATGCAACCTCTGAAGCTTCTGACTGAACTTTTCTTCGCAATAGGGCTACACCTAACGATTAATTTCTTAATCGATTAATCTAACTGACTCATTTTTAGATTACTCTAATGTAAGTGTGTTAGGAATTAAAACATTTTAATTAATTTGTAACCATTTTGTGCATATACATATATATACACTACCGCTCAAAGGTTTAGGATCACTTTAGAATTTCATTTCATGCAATTTTCATGCAATTCACCAACAATATTTTCCATTTCACAATTAATGTAAGTGTATCAGATGATTTTTAAAGAATAAAAATGTTTGTATTAAAGTCTATTTTTGTATAGAGGCTTATTTTGCATATAGTCCTATTATCAGCAATTCTCAGTCCTCTGTCTAAATCTCCTGGTACGACCACCAATCCAAGTTAAGGATGTTATTGGACTAATTGGTTGTTAGGACACTCTTGCTCAATTGTGATGCACAGCTGAAAAACATTCTACTAATAAGTGAGTATAAAAGGGAGAACAACATTCTAGGTTAGTTTAGTATCTGAAGCATCAGCAGTTGATGGCTTGCTGACCGGCTCAAAATGACCAGAAAGAAACAACTTTCTTTAGAGACCCGTCAGTCTAGAACATTCTAGACTTAATGTATTAAAGGGTGCCTTAAACGCACGTGATCTAAAAGTCTACGCTCTGACTGGTCTTTTAGAGGCTTAGGGTTTGGCTAATGACACGTAGTCTGCACGCCTCATGCACAAGATCTCGGACAGTTTGTGGACTATATATTTTGACAGAGAGTCGTTAGAGAAGCAGCTACGTGTTTTAAAGCTCCTGCGGTATCGAGAACAGTATTAGGTTCTACACTGGGTGATTAAGAAACTGTTAGCAATGAGACTTTTCCAGTGACACTACTGAAAGAAACATGTTACACGTGTTAATAATCTTAAAATAATCTATGAAATAAGATAAACAGGTAAACAGGTGCTGTCCTGCTGCTGTGTTGATTAAGCTCTACGGGATGTTTGAGCTTCAAGTGCTCGTGTATAGTAGTTGTACTGTTGTGATTATCTCCACTGTGCAGAGCTGACAGAGCACCATACTGCTGTGTTTCTGTGTGAAACACTCCCACAACTTTAGATGCAGTGAGCGATTGTTTGCAGCTGCAGGTTGTGCTATGTGGTTCTATTGAGTTCAGTAAGTAATACTAGTGAAAATAGGCAGACCTTCTAAAAAAGCTCCTCAACATCTATAATCAATGTCTGTACAGACAGCCTATTATTTGGGTTCTATCTGCTTCAAGGACTATAGATTCTCCATAATGCAAACCTCAAAGATGTCTCACCCACAGCAGTCAACAGAATTTAATGTGTTATACATCCATGTCAGACACAAATTAAAACTAAAACTCAAAATAATCATAAAATATACCCACATAAATATTACATTTGTCTTTTAAAAGGGCCAATTTTGCTGTGAGGCAACAAGGTTGCATGTATGACAGTCCAAACATCAGTTTAGTGTTGCGATGGGAGGTGGTGCATATTAATATAACCGCAAAACATTTATGTTCCTTATTGTATGCTTCCTTGCATTCATGGCATTCAACACAGTCAATCTATTCTCAAGGAAGGACAGATCTGCCGGAATCTGATTTAAAAAGAGCTGAGCGGAATCAGTGAGGCTTCAGTGGCCGTCCTTTGCAAAACCTTGACTCATTCCTACAGAGGAATACACACAAACTTGCTCCCTCGCGTGCCCGAGCGGATGAGTACACAGCCTTTAGTTCTACTTTGATTTTACGATTTATATTTCTGTATGTGTGAATTCTGTTCAGTCATTGCCTGAACCCTCGTCTGAACCCTCTAGCATCTCTAGCAAAACTTTTAATTATTCCCAAACAATGTGTGTTAATTGAAATGACAGTTTTATAAGATCAGATCTGCTCGTCTTTGTCCTTTCCTTGTTCCTTGTTCCTTGTTTGCAGGCCTTGGGCTCGCCAATAGCAGTTCTAAGCCTTTGTCAATATCAATACAACTACTGAGCACATTCATTCTGCTACATCTACTCTATTACATGTACCAGCAGGTATTATTTGGGTGTTGAGACATTCTCAGCACTGCAGTGACACTGACGTGGAGGTGTGTGAAACAGATGAACTACAGTGTGTAATTGTAGAACTACAAAGAGCTCCTATATTGTAAGTGGAGCTGACAAAATAAACAATGAGGTTAGAAACAAGAAGCTGTTCTGAATAAAGTGCTCTGTGAGTGTATATGTGTTTTACTGTATAAGCCTTTTTTGTACATTCATTACAAAATTGATGCCCACAACACATCCCTAACAGTTGGACACATACTTTAGACACCATTTTCTGTCAGTTGTTCTTTATACCAATCCTTGGCTGCACAACTGTATGGGTCCTTTGTTATAGCCTGTGCTTCTGAATGTGCTATAGGTTTTTTTTTAGTGGGAGCCAGGTATTGAAGGCAACATACGTGGCTCTAAGTATGTACACAAGTACACTACCGCTCAAAAGTTTGGGATCACAGTGAAATGTTCTTGTTTTCAATGGAGTATCTTCCTTCCTTAACACAACAATGGACTGACGGCTCTCTAAAGAAAGTTGTTTCTTTCTGGTCATTGTGAGCCGGTCAATAAGCCATCAACTGCTGATGCTTCAGATACTAAACTAACCTAGAATGTTGTTCTCCCTTTTATACTCACTTATTAGTAGAATGTTTTTCAGCTGTGCATCACAATTGAGCAAGAGTGCCCTAACAACCAATTAGTCCAATAACATCCTTAACTTGGATTGGTGGCCGTACCAGGAGATTTAGACAGAGGACTGAGAATTGCTGATAATAGGACTATATGCAAAATAAGCCTCTATACAAAAATAGACTTTAATACAAACATTTTTATTCTTTAAAAATCATCTGATACACTTACATTAATTGTGAAATGGACAATATTGTTTGTGAATTGCATGAAAATTGCATGAAATGAAATTCTAAAGTGATCCTAGTGAGTCATTTGTGGACATACAGCTTAAGTTAATCATGTTAATCTTACCTATATATATATATATATATATATATATATATATATATATATATATATATATATATATATATATATATATATATATATATGCACATACAATAAATGTCTACTGCACTTCACCATATTTCTCTCCTTTCCATGTAAACTAGGTGTTCCTAATATTGTGTTATGCTTCTCTAAGCATTTCCTAACCAATCACAAGGCTGGCATCTCTTGCCCCGCCCACACAAACCAGTTTTAGAGAGACTAACCCCGCATAATCAGAAGCCACCTGGCCAACACTGTTTATTCACCTGTTCATTCATTTACACTTTACTTTGTTTGTTCCATCTGTGTGTTTTATTACATTAGCATCTATAGAAGATAATGATGTTAGTTCTGTATGAGGGATGGAGGAGGGTAGGCGTGCTCAAGCTGCTCATTAGCCACGCCCACCCAGTTCTCAGTCTGATTAGTGTTCCTAAGCCGTGATTTATCATATAAATCACATATATATCATTTTTATTGAATCTTTGCTGGATGTTTAATGCAACACCCAAGTTTAGGATAATATTACCCTTTTTAATACTTTACACTTTGATTTTAATATTTGTGGACGCAGTGGTGAATGATATTTATTGACAAAGGATTGCCTAAGTATTGCTGAGATTATGCCATGATACCCAAGCATGCCTGTACTGAATGTAGTAGCGTTTAAAGGATCGACAGTGTTTTCAGTCTGTCCTTCACGCATGAGGATTCCTCCAGATTCCCCACATTTTCTGATGATGATACGCACAGCAGAGGATGAAATACATAACATCCTTGCTTATAAAAGACTCATAAAAAGCTCATAAAGACCCCCAACCTTCACCTGTTTAAAGATATTATTGAACATTTCACAACATTCCTTGTCTTAAATTGCTCCTGTCTCAACTTTTTTTTCTTGGAACATGTTACAGGCATGAATTACGGAATGAGAGTATGTGTGTTTACAGAAAAAGCAATGACGATGACAAGGGAAAACATCAAATGTCTTGTCAAAGCGGACTCTTCAACCAAAGCTTTGTGTTTAAATTTGCACATACTGTCCCGACAGTTTTAGAATTGACATTTGTAAATAAAATGAAGGAATACATGCCTGGCTGGGTGGATGAATGAAAACACCTGCTTCTCAGAAGACAGTGGGGGTACACTAGTCAAAATGTGTGTGTGTGTGTATCAGTTGATCAGACAAAACGGCTCGTCTTACTGCTGTACAGGCCTCATCAGTACAAAGAATGGGGAAATTGCTTTTGCTGATATTGTGCCTGACTGATCCTCTAACCAAATCAAAGCACAAATATCATTTCCTTTTCTTTTTATTCTATTACCTCCACCACTCAGTCATTTAGATAGCTGCTTATTGCCTTTCATGGACGCTTGAGTATGTGTGTGTGTGTCTATGTATGTATGTGTGTGTAGAAATGCTGAAGAGCTTCTTTCTATTCTGCATACAACAAGCTCCAACAGTCCCAATCCTGTCTACAGACTCACTCAGCCTCCCATGACTCATGCCATCATCTCAGTTCACAGAGTCTCCATGATAAGGTAGTACCAGCACGGGAACTTCACTGTAATCTTTAGACTACAAACTACAAACATAGAAATATGAAGTGCGTATCTCTAGAAGTCGGCAATATTAGGGTTGTGTAGTCCAATTAATTACTTTGGCATCAGCTGTGCAGATTCAGACCTCATCCAGTGGCTCTTGTTGACACTTGGGACTCTTGCGCAGGCCTCACATGGCCTCTCGCGCATTCTTTCACAGACTTATCAATTCAAATTCATTTGGAGTGCACAAACATAGCTCCTGTCCTAAGAAAAACATTTAAATCTGCTGAAAATGTCATGACGATTGGATCAATGGAGATGCTTCAAAATCCCTTGTAATAAAACCCTTTAACATTAACTTACATTAAAAGTTAAGAAGGTTCTTGGCTTCTCCTAGAAAGTTATTTTGGGGATGTTTTGGACAGCAATGATATGTTCCTATGTAGCGCCAAATAAATATCTTCTTAGAACGTACAGAGAAACATCGTACAGCACTGTACAGTAACACATCTAACACAACAAGCCATTACAACCCCAATAAGCCAGCCAATAGTTTAGGCAGCATTTAAGCTTTAGGTTCCATTCCAAGAGATTTGTACTGGTGCATGTAAAGCGATGTTGGGGGTCCACAGCAATCAGGGAAAACCAAACCAGTTGCTGAAGCGGGTTTTAAAGGAAACACTCTGTCACTCATTTATGAGTGAGGGTCCTTGAGCAGGCTCCAGGCTGTTGAAACGGTGCTTGAAATGAATATGCTTGCTGTATGCTGGACCAGACCAAGCTACCTTACTTACAAAAGGGTCCTCCATCAAACGAGTTCCTGCCTCTTGCTATTAAAGTGAGTAATAAAAAAGCAACAAGTAGCTCTATTCATGTTATTTCTCAACAAAAAGGTTTGAGCTCCACTTGATCTTAACTGTGGCGAAAATTTGAGTGTATTCTGATCAAAGTGGGTGCATGGAGCTTTAGATTTCTGAGTCCACGGAGGGAGAAGCAGAGAATGTTCTTACTTACGCACTTGAACCCTACACAAACATTTGACTTGAATGTGGATCGTAAAAGGAACCAGCCAAGCTGTTGAATAGTCTAAATTATTTTTCCAGTGTTTTAGAACACAATCAGCGGGGACCTGACAAGCTGCATCAGGTGCCCATGCTGAAAGCACATCATTGACTTCATTCTCCGTCTACCAGGCCCTCTAGCTTTACTCAGCGGTGTCTTAAGGGTAGTAGCACATTGCAATATGGCCCTAGTAAGGGTCCAGGTATGGCTGGGCCCTGCTTACAGTCGTCCTGGGAATACATGCTGTCTAGCACTGCATGAAGAGAGGTGCATGCAAGCAATATGACAGCATTTTAGTTTAAAATAAGGAAAAACTAAACAAAACAAATACAGCAATTACTGAGTTAGTTCATATATTTTACAATAATATATATATTTAGATAGTAATATATTTTACGAAGCTCTTTGGTTGGTCCGCTTACTGTAGGACACTTCTGTTCTGACAATGTTGGCACACACTGAAGCAGATACTTGTTGAATGCAGAGTCTTTGATAACAGCACTGAAAAGACCCACGTTCCCTTTTGTAGTATATTCATGTGATGTGAATGTGCAAGTCGCACAATTTTTACCTGCATTGACCTCCAACAGCCTCTTCTTCCTCTGCTGCCGCTCCTGCTTCTCACGCTCGGCCTTCTCTTTCGCTGCCCTCGCTCTCCTCTGCTTCTCCTCCGCCTCCCGCCTCCGCCCGTTCTCCTTCACCGCTTGCTGGAGGGGAAGAGAGAAAGAGAGATGACATTGAGATGTTGACAGTCAGACAGACACGCAAGAAGACGGACAAACATACATATCGGACCGACCCAGACGAGCTCACTCACGCATAGCCCACGAAGCGGGATCTGTCCGCAATCTCGGGCAAGCTCGAGTCAACCAGAGAGAGATAAGCGAAAAGCAAGAAGCGTGGAAGGTCACGACGCAGGTGGGAGAGGCAAAGTGCCAGCATAAAGAGCCGCAGAACATCGTTTGGATACTTAGCAGTACGAGCAGAAGAAATTGAAAGAAAGAGGGCAAATGAAAGAAGCAGAGAGGAGAAAGCAATGGAGGAGGGAGTAAGAGAGGCTGTTGAAAGCGAGAGGGAGAGTAAGAGGGATCTCATTAGCACAGCCACTCTTTTCTGTGATTCTGACAGCCTAGAACCACTTTAAAACATTTCCAAGAAAATTTGAGGGGTAAGTACAGAGGATATTTTTTCCCCCCACCTCCCTTTCTTTTCTTTCTTCTTAAGCCATTAGCAGTTGTAGAGGCTTGTTAGAAAGCCTGTTTTTTCATGAGACGAGGGCTGGTTTTCTAGGTGTGAGGACACCTAGGAAAAAAAAAAACTGATGCAAACCTGAAAAACATCATTAGGACACAGTCACTCCGGCCTTTCCACGTGCTGCTGCTTCTGCTGCGCGAACCTCTTTAAAAGCTCAAGAGTCGCCATCGCTGGTCGCGTTCTTAAATAAAGCATGTGGAGCTCTGGAAATAATGCGTCTCACGCAGACTTAGACGAAGGACTGCAGACCAAAGCGAAGACGAACAGGCCTGGAAACGACTGAAAGGTTCAGGGTACGTGGAGTACATGCTTTATAAAAGCACTCATTGACACAAGTACATAATGTCGGGTTTTTCTTCAAGACGCTACGCGCTGGAGAAGAGGCACCAAGCAAAGGAGTACGATTACGTCCTCTTTGTGACACTGACATATTAGCTGAAGATACAAAAGAAAAGTTTCAGCAATAATTAGTTTTTCTCATCTGCCTAACAATCCATATAATAATTATTATTATCATATCTTAGTGTTCTGTTAACCTAATCTCTATCTTTTCAACCCATCTCTATCTATCTCTGCAGTGCACGCTCGATTACCACCGATAATTTAGACTTTATCCCTGCCCTTGGAAAAGAACTGGAAACTCGTAGTCTCAAAACTTGCTTATAAAAGAAGCAGGCCAGCTGCTGAATTCTATCAGTAATCAGTTAAAAACGTGGAACTATATTATGCAAATGTGCAACTACACTCGTTAAACTCTAATAGTAGGTTTTGGAAAAGTCAGACATGAGAGAGAATGTCTTGAAAATCTTTGTTAAAAAGTTATATGCAATGTTTGAACCCCAAAGCAACAATGTGGCTGTGCAAACATTAACCTGTATATCGTCGCTGTCCAATGAAAAACAGGTTTCTGCAAAATGGCATCTTTACAGGAGAGAACAAAAATAGTCCTCACTTTCAATGTAAGTCAATGGAACGGTGGAAAGGTATTTTGGTGCACTTCTTTTGGTCCATTCATCATGACATTTCTCCACAATGTAAACGGCAGCTGCTGCATTTAACGGATGTAGAAAAATAGAAATCGACAAAAATGGTATACACGTTTTTCATTAGACAACTAACCTTCCGCCTCATATCTTCACTACATTCTACAGAGGAACTATAGAGAGTATCCTGACCAGCAGCCTCACGGTCTGGTACAGCAGCTGCACCATCACCGAACAGAAATCACTCCAGAGAGTGGTGAGGACAGCAGAGCGCATCATCAGGACCTCACTTCCACCTGTGCAAGATCTGTACCCATCACGGTGCCACAGCAGAGCCACCAAGATGGTCAGAGATCCCACCCACCCAGCTCACGGACTTTTCAGACTGCTGCCCTCTGGAAAACGCTACCGCAGCATGCGGTGCAGGACGTCCAGACCGAGCAAAAGTTTCTTTCCACAAGCCATCAGACTGCTCAACACTTCCTGATGAGCAGACTCATCAGATCTGTTACTCCTGAACATATACCTAATTCATACTCAGGTGGTCTTCCACTTAATGCTGCTAATTTTGTGCAATAGACTCATTGTTTCTTTCTAAACCTAAAACTCTTACACCTTAAAATGTTTACATTTACAGTGTTATGTTTAAATTGTTAGTGTGCAATAATTTGTCAGAACTGTGCAATATATATATTCCCTTTACGTCTAAGTGCAATACGTCTGCAAAATCACTTTTTTGAAGTATATCTATCTATATAGAGTATATCTCACTATTTATTACACACACTCTTTCTATATTCTCCACTGCACTGTCATGTTGTTATTTATTTGTCATGTTGTTATTTATTTGTCATGTTAGTTGTATGTCTTGTGTTTTTATATATCTGCACTTTGGAGCTTGGAGAAACGCAATCTCGTTCAGCTATGCACTCAGTTGTAAAGTCTGAATGACAATAAAGTTCCCTTTGACTTTGATTTACTAAGAATATACTATTGAAATAAAAAAGATCTTTTTATAAATACCACAAACTGTTCATACAATGTAAAAGACAGCCATCGTGATTAAAGTTGGGATGCACAGACACAGATACATTTTGCCTTGGTATATTTCCACAAGGAGTACCCAAATCACAATCACAACGGCTTTCCCAATCAAGTGGAAACACGGTAAAGACGGCACAACTTCCGCCCAATATGAGCGGAGACACCGTGAAGATGTCACAACCTCCGCCCCAGTATGAGTGGAGACACGGAGGCAAAAGAGTCCATATATCTCAACTTCACGCTGTTTGAATAAATATAATTGTGATTTATAAATGTTTTAAAACTAAAATAGACTGTAGAGAGATTCTATTGTTGTATCATGTATGTGCACAATGTGGTTAGCCGAGCTGCTCAGTAATCAGCCCCATGCAGCGTGATATTTGAAACTGTTTGTAGACAGAGCTGTCTGTAGATGCTGTGCCTCATGCAGTATGGACACAGCATTACCGTACAGTATGAATCCCTAAAGAACAAGATTTCTAAAATCACACAGTGTATGTCTGGCTTTAAGAGACACGTAACTGCAGCTTAACCAGCCACAAAGACTTTAACAACTCAAAACGTGAGCTCCTAAGATGCCTTGTTAGCCACAGATGTAATTCTTGCTGTCACTGTGCACAGAAACTGCTAGTGAGACAGGCTAGGATCAAAACTATTAAAAAGTACCTACAGCTGTTCTGACATGGAACACAACCCACTAATCTCCACTGTTAAGATTCACTGCACTCGTTTAAACCAACAATTACTTGACTTAGGTAATTCGTTATGATATTGGACTCAATAAAGAAATATATACTCCTACTGTGTCTAAAAAATAATGTATTACAGCATCCCTAGTTGGCTTTCTATACTGTTTCTTATAAGGAACCTCACTGGTACCTGTAAATTTGTAACACAAGGCCACAAATACTGGAAGCTGGAAAAAAGAAATTGCATTCTGACTTAATATTTTGGTATCTGTAAAGGTTTGTGAATGGATATCTTGTTAACCACAGAGATGAAAAAAAATGTACCTTTTAAGCGACAGCAAATGTTTGTCTCATAGAGGAATATACGTTTCAAATACGTTTTAATATTCTATAATAGCAGCAGAAAGGAAACTGCCTGAGCTAAAACTACAGCTAACAACACTGGATGAAGACTTTGTCTACAGGTATTTAATTTTTCTCTATTTATCTGACAATGGGCTAAAAGAGTTTGTCAGAAATACATTTGGACTGCCCAATGACTTAAAGTGTATTTCAAGTCAACAGGGTTTCGCTTTTCTTTAAGTCCAGGGAAACGCTCAAATGATTCACTGTGGATGGAGGTAACAGACCGTACAATACGGATGTGGTACGTGAAGATTAGGCTGAAAAACGCTGGAATATCACCTTAAGATGTGTATTCTGCTGCCATGAAAGCTGGCAATCATTCCACTCCCACCTCTTTAAATGCCACGTATGTGTCTTATCGAGGCCTCCAATTCCTCCAAAGCATTTCAAGAGCATTCACTCATCCTCCACTTATAACTATGGATTGAAAGTCTCCTCCAAGTCTTCAGCACCAGCCTGGACAGATATATTTGCTACATGGCTTAAAGATCTAAAAGATCCAGACTTCCAAACCCGTGCTTTTTATTAAGCAGGATATATGGGTATTGACATTGTGTGCGGACGTAGAATAACTTATACGATAACGTTAATGGTGCTTATTCCCCGCAGCTCGTGCGGGGTTATGGCCACAGTATTCCGCTATCGCAGTAAATCCATAGCGAGGCAGCGCATGCCGGGACAGACGGCTCTAAATCACCTTAAAGCAGCTTTCCTGTCCCCAGCTCCACGCCTGGGCCTCACACTTGCCCGTTGCTTTGAGCGTTTTCATCAGAATTAGGAGAGAGGGAGAGCGCTGGAGTGTGAACACACAGCCAGCGCATGCACATCAGTATCAATGCAAGTCTGAGGGAAGAGGACGAGAACTCTGAGGTAATCCACTGAAACAGGAGCCAAATTAAAGAAACAAAAGAAAACCAACACGACCAGGAGAAAACTAGAAACTGGAGCCTGTTTCACAAAGCAGGTCCTATTCAGACAGGGTCCTGACAGCTTCAGCTTCACAAAACCAATGTGAGATTTTTCATTTAAAACATTACAAACTTAAAATGGTAACAGAATTTAAAGAAATAACAGTTTTGTCAAAGACATCTAAATATAGTGTTACAGACCAATTTGTACCGCAAGAGGCAATAGTGAATCACTACCATCAGCCCAACAAGAGAGGATGAAGTAGCGCTGCTACCCCAATGGCATATTCAATTGAATTCAAGTTTATGTTATGTGCATGGCACTTTTTACAACGATGTTGTCACAAAGCTTTACACAAGTTTGAAAACAGACAGTAACAACATATATATCCTCCAGTGAGCAAGCCAGAGGCAACAGTGGCAAGAACAACTCCCTCAGACTGGAGGAAGAAACCTCGGGATGAACCAAGACTCTCAAGGGGAGACCCGTCCACCTTTGGTCAAACAGTATTTACCGTGTAATAAGCTAAATACCAAAGACAAGCCAAGAGAATCTCTGTTTGAAGTCCGTGTGGCAAAGCTTTAGAAACTGCACAGGTAGAGGCAGTCTCTGACTGAGGCAGTCTCTGACTGAGTCTTTATGTAAAGTGGGAGTGAGCTGAAACAGTCCCATCCTATCTCAATGCTGGTACATCTGGAGGGCACAGTGATGTAACTGAGGGTGTTGCAGTTGGCACAAATGGACAGAAGAGCTGGTAGGTGAGGAGGCCCCCAATAAGATTCCAACCTCAATCATGTTGAAGGCCCTGTTCCTGGTCAGATCGCATAAGGGGAGAAAACCAATGACGAGAACTGTGAAGTTTGATGTTGCATTCCCCCTCTTCTAACGATGAGGGCGGACACAACAACCTTCTCGCAATGCATTGACGCCAACAGTTTAAAGCATAAACATGACAAATTACTCCTCTAAAGTTTAAATACTCAGACATTGCACAGAAGCAAAAGAATGTATGAGATAGATGTGAGCAATACGAGGAGTTAAGCACCTTGAAACATGCATAAAAATTCAGAAAGTAAAGCTATTTTGAAAATGATAATACAATTAAATAACATTAAATATATAAATAAAATAATAATGAGGCAATGTAGTCAGCACTGACACTGTGTCAGTGAGTGCAGGAGTAACCATCACCTTATTTTGTCACAAATATATGCAGCATTATTTGCTTTCTATGTTCAAAAGCAGTATTCTTCATGTGGCTGATGCTCAGACTCAAAAACTACCAGAGGGCTTGAGCTAATCAAAGGCTGTGCAGAGGGGACATACCTGATTGGTCAGAACATTGCAATTAGACTTGGCTAGTAGGATAAGCTGCCATTGTGATGGAGGCCTTAAACCCATCGTCATCAGACAGAAAAGCTGGAGATAGATCAAACTAAGCATAAAGTTAGCAAGAGATCCTGCTTCGTGAGACAGGATCCAGCTGGGAAAGATTACAAACAGGAGGGCATCTGTGAAACAGCACGCACAACACCACTGGAGAAAACAAAAATAAAAATAAGGTAAAAATCCACTGACAAGGGTGGGGCTGAGGCTGGGGAATCATTACACTGGCTGATGGATTCTGCTGCCTTGACCAGCTATGATACAGATCTTTCAAATCAAATTGGGACATCTCGAGTTTCTGGTAATGCATAAACTGGTGGCCTAGTTATTTTCAGGAGGAGTATGACCGGTCAACAACTTGAGAGGAGACACTCCTCTAACCAGGGACAAAAAAACCTCCATCTGTACCAGAGAGATCATCAAATCAGTTGTAGCAGTCATCATGCCCTCTCCACAGAGGGTGATGTCATGGGTGTCCTGACCCGAGCTCTCAGGGGGTTGGCGGAATGGAGATGGCACAATTGTGCCCTAGCTGTTTCATCAATTCAGAGGCACTTCACACACGTGGCTCTCATCCAGAAGGCTCTGGGCGGCGAGGCCTGATCTGCTCGGCGGCTGACAGGGAAGTCGATGGTAGCGCACTCGCGATGCCGGCTGCACGCAGCTCTGACATCAATGGGATGGCGCCACTGCAGAAGAGGCATCACGGGACAGCGTTTAAGAAGCAGCTGGAGCCCAGAATAGAGCACATCTGACGCAATGTACGGGACCATTATGTCCAAGCTGGCCTCACCAGAGGCACTGTAATTTTCATTCATTCAAATTGGGATAATGTTTTGTGTGTGCTTGGTCTCAGACATAATAATCTGCTCAGCAGGAATTCCACTGCTTCAATATTGAGCGAATGCGACTCTGAAGTACTCACGCAATTCCAATCCAGAAGACTCACTTGAGCCTCTACAAAGCCTGGCCCAGTTGAAGCTGGCAGCAAGAAGGTTTATGGGCTGCAGAAGCGTTCACATGCCCACATGCCTTGGGGTGTGCCAGTGGCTTATATCACTTCACCACTTAGACTCCTGGGCTGACAGACGGTAATGGTAATACACTTATTAGACTGTCAAAACACAATCTCTCTTTAATCTCACTTAATGGCCGGTAGTGGCAATTAATTAGCTGACAGGTCGCCACATGCGGTGGTGGGAATGTATACAAACACACAAGGGGTGGGGTACAGGTTTGATTTGCAGGAATGGGTAATGGGTGAATAACCAAATAAAGAGGGGGCTTTTACTTGCTTAAATGTGGGGCACAGGAGCGACATAAGTATATGTTTTATAAAATATATTTTCTTAAAATGGTTTAACACGTGGAAATATCTCAAAAGCATTTTTTTTTATTTCCTGTCAATGCAGTTTCCTAATTTGACCCAGATGTCACTGCAAACTATTTTTTTTGCTACCATCTGCACAATATTTTGCTGAATTTAACTTTGGAGGAATAAAAAAAAGTTATAACCCCAATGGAACATATATAAATATGTAAAAAAAAAAAAAATAGAACATTTCTACAAAAAATATAATTTCTAAATATTTCTTCGAAATATATTGAAAAATATACATTTTCTCCCTGAAGAATATCAACAAAATATGTAATTTGACTGTTCAAATCTTTACAAATGTTGCACTTATATCAGGACAAGAAACAGCAAAGTAGAGTGCTTTCAAATAAAATTACTGATTTACTGAAAGTAATAAATAATGTCCAATAATGTTTTGTTGATTGTCTAAGTAAAAAAAGCATTAACACACAATACAAAAGTACAAAAAAGCTAATAGAAATAGCAACAACATAGCACTTTTAGCTAATTTTTAACTTTTCAGCACATTTTAGATCTAATTTTAAAGTTAAAACTACTAGAAAGTTGCACAGAATAATGTATTATGTATTACTGTTCAGCAAATAATCCATTGGGTGCATTTAAACGTGCAAAAGAGGACGTGCTAACTTCTTTTCACGTTTAGATGTGCCCAAACTTCTGCATCCAACTGTACATTTAAATGCAACATCATGTTTTTAGTGTAAAGAATTCTCTTTTTAGGGTCAAATCTGAGCTGATAAGACGAGGACAATTAATTAATCATTAACTACACCAAAAAATATTTACAGAAAGACCCCAGCACAATTATCTGGGATTATCCGACTCGTTTGATAGCCTTAACATACAGTATAAAACCATAAAATCCTTCCAACATGTCAACACGTTGTGTTTGTAACTGGGCCTGTATGCATGCCAGAAGCGACTCAGACACAGCCACTGCGACAAGACAAAAAGATACACAGATTTGCTCACTCAAGCGCACGGTAAGCGGCCTTGCTGTTAGCCGCTGGTCAGCAACTCTGTGTGTGAGTGTGCGTGTGGAGATGACTGATGAGGGCTGGAGAGTGAATCCCACACACACAGCTGAGGCTGGGGAAACTCCTCTGACTGTGCTATCCATCTCCACCCGAATGACCACTAAGCATCAATGAGCCAAACACACCTACACGCCATTAGCACAGAGCTTACTCTGCTGTTTCATTCACAGCGGTCATACGGCCCGTCGCATGTGTGCAGACCGTGTACAGGCCTTGTGTAAACATTTCTATTTGAGAAATAATAATAAGAATAATAATAATACTAATAATACATCCATACATACATATGTACATACAGTTTTACAAAATCTAAATAAATACACTAAAGAAAACTGTTATCTTCTTTTTCAGTCACCTTAGAATTAATGTATACACCACTTGGCCTTGGCTAGGAGTGGTTTCTAGAGACAACTTTGCAAGAGCTCGAGTGGAACCAGTGCTAAACCATATGCATATTATTATATTTTTAAATGTTTGATAACAGCTATAGTGGTATTATAAAGGCAGAGCTGACTAAAACAAATGTGAGTGAAAATAAACAAGAACCAAATAATAATATCTAATAATATCTTCCTTGTAACAGCTGCATTTACTATACCATACTATACATATACCATCATATCACAAAACATATAGTGGTATATCACATCTCTATTGTTGGTGATTTTTATTTTTCTCACAACATCTGCTGTTCACATTGTCTGAAAATTTCATGATGAATGGACCAATAGAAATGCTCCAAAACAGCTTCGAAAACAATCTGGTTCTTTGCCTTACATTAAAGTAAAGACAGTTTTTGTCCTCTCCTGTAAAGTTGCTATTTTAGAAGTAAATGGAGTGTTTGGCGTGACTTAGCCAAAAGGGCTAACATTGAATTTAGCCAGCAGACTAACTCACCCAAAAGTAAAGATACTAACAATATCTCAACTGATGCATATCATACAATCCCTCCAGTAGTTGTTTATTTATTAATTTATTTACTTGTTTATTTCTACTTTCCAAAATTAAAAAAATGTCTTGCCCAAATGGTTAGACTTCCTAAATTTGCAAGAGTTCCAACAAATTACTGAGTAAATTCATAGACTAAGTGGTTCCTAACCTTGGGGTTACATGGTTCCATAGGGTTTCCAGAAGTGGCGGTATATACTATATATATATATATATATATATATATATATATATATATATATATATATATATATATATATATATATATATATATATATAGTAACAAAATGTGGCTTTACGTTGAGATGAACCTCAGAAGTGTCAATAAAAACCAACACTGCTGTCTTTGTTCCAAAAAAACAGTAAGCAGAGAAACTTTTTTCAGCCATAGCTGCAAGAATATTTGCAGAATATTGTTAACCTAAAAGAAGGCAACAGAGGTAACTCTGGTCATAACATTAATATGGTCAGGGGCATTGGGGAGATTGCACATGGTCAACGCTGCCTCCAGAAAATCACATGAAAACAGACTGAGTGTGGACAGAGAGAGAGAAGGAGAGACTCACGCTGCATCCAAAAAAGGGGCGCAATGCTCAACGCTGTTATGGGTGATTGATGCCCAACAAACTGGGTTCTGAGAGCTGCTCCTCTCATAAGACCTTCCGTAATATGGATCATTAGGGCCATGCATTTACTTCTAATCACCATATGCTAATCTAATAGACTTAGCCAGGCTGTTCCTTACACCCTCTAAAACACATGCATTATACGTGAACTGCCCCCCGACCAACCCCTCCATCACCCCGAACAAACAGGAACCTAGCCTAAGGCTTCTCATTTGACTAACTAGGCAGTAAAAGCATTAAGGTGGGGGCTAGGGGAACGCCGAATTAGGAAGAAAGTCAATGCCTTCACTCTTCTTACTCGACTCTCTTTTCTCATTAAAGCAGCTGGTCTTCTGTCTTCCAGTCGCCGCTGGAACTTAATTACGACGAGTACGCCAGGACCACGGACCTAGCGGTTTCCCCCACTGCTCCATTCAAACGTGGTCTGACGGGATGAGCTGCAGCAGGAGACAGCGCAGATAGAGTGAGTGAAACTAATTTCACTAACTGTAATTGCTTTGGCTTGAGGCAGAAGAGGGCTGCTTTTGTTTACATTAAAGAGTGCTACCAATGTCAAATAAGAGCCCTCGCCAACTTTCAAGACGAATAACAGAAGCGTCAGAGTGAGCGCGGCTCTTGTGCCGAGGACCGCGTAAAGATTTCTTTGAAACTTTTATTAACTTCTACACATCCTACATAATAGGCCGACATTGGCGCTGTATAAAAAGGAGTTTTGGAAAAAGAGCCCGTATGGTTCTCCTCTGAAAAGCGACGCTTAAACAGAATGCAAATTCCGAAACACCAGCGGCCCACATGCAAAGTCGATTTTAACACAAAGCAAGCAAAAGGGCAAATCCGATTTACACGTTCACTTAGAATGCCATAGTACGTGCGGCGTGGGCGCTAAACAAACGATGTCAATGATAAGAGATAAAATCTGTGTAACTGTGTAGGGCGAGCGAGTGGAACTCAATAGGAGGTGGCCAACTGCTGCCCAGCAGGTCTCTGTTCACGCCAGCCAAGCACCCAGTTAAAGACAATACTCAGTCAATAGGTTCAGTCGATGCCATTAGTCTGAGGGTGAGGGGGCCAAAAGAGGGCTCTTTAGCCAAAGTTAATGACTATTAGAGGGTTGAGGCGAAGCGAACTAAAAGCACCCTTCGTGTTCAGTCGACAGAAATGTCAAGAAGAGAGGACGTTAATGTCAGGCGCAGAAAAGCAGAGAGTTTCAAGTGTAAGAACTGAAAAATCATTAAACTTAAGGACATTAGTACGGCAGCTCATGGCATGGAGTTGCAAAGAGAGCAATATACCTGTTTAAAAGTTAACTGAGAGCCAATATTTAGAATGGAGACAATTTTAGAATATTTAGAACAGCTACTCTGGTACAAAATACCTTATTTTAGTAAGATATTTACTATAGTCTTATTTTGAATACAATTAACTTCTTAGTTTAAAATGAACATTTTGTAGACCTGTACATCCAAATGAATAATAACTAAGGAAGCTTTGCTTTTAAGAGAAGTTGGGAGGGTAAATTCTTGTATACACTTTCTGCCACAGCACATGAAGCCAGAAACCACATCTTTTCAGACTGCTGCTAATGCAACTAATTGATACTAACAGGAGAATGCTAAAAACTAAATATTTAACATCAGTCAATACCTTAGCCAGTATAACATGTAGTGTGATTTGGTGCAAATATACTATCTGGAACTCCTGGCTACAGTTGGCTTTGACAACGCTGGAGACTGAATTTACAATCTCTTAACAATTAACTTGGCTACTTTAAAAAATAACAAGTAAATATATCGTCGCTGTCTAATGGAAAACAGGTGTCTCTAAAATAGCAACTTTACAGGAGAGGCCAAAAATTGTCTTGTGTAAGTTAATAGAACCAGAATTTTTTCCAAGCTTTTTTTTCTATTGTTCCATTCATCATGAAACTATCACACAATATAAATGGCAGCTGCTGCATTTAATTGATGTAGAAATATAAAGATATTTTTCATTGGACAGCAACGATATGGATATCTGCATAGCAAGCTAATCGTAGCTACAAATCTGGCACGTTTATTTACTACATCAGGGACGCACCGATACTGATACAGGTATCAAGCCGATATGAAACTCGGTTACTCGTCTTCACCAACACTCTGGTACCCATGTGATGTAAGCTGAGTGTACTCTACCACACTAATGGACGTTGACTCAAGCAGTGGCAGTGAAGGGAGGTCTGCTATCACAGATAGCTGCTGACACTGTGGCTGTCGAACTGGTGTAGGCATATATCGTTGCTGTCAAAGAAAAACAAAATATTTTCATCCTTAGGGATTTTACCTTCACATGGTGTCAAAGTGTTGTGATGATCGGATCAATGAAAATGCTCCAAAATAGCTTGGAAAAAATTCTGGTTCCATTAACTTACATTGAAAGTAAAGACACATACATACATACAAAGACCACACACTTGCTGCGTTGAATCTTTTCCAGTGCTATGCTATCAAGTTGGACTAAACTGCTGTAACAAATCGAAACTATCACAGCTCAAGTGACCCAACAAATAAATACATAAAAACCTTTTGACAACAATATTGAGCTCTAAATAAAGATATTTTGACAAAACGCATTGTGTGCTACAGTTTCTCATTAGTTAAATACCAACACTCTGTAAGGCTTGTTCGACAACACAACTGACTCTACAAAAGCCTGCATTTGTGGATGGAGATCAGAAAGGTCAGGTATTCAAGCTCAAATGAGGTTTTTCTGTACTCCTCTCAAGCCTGTTCATACCACATGCATGCTTTTCTATGTCCTTCCTGTTTGCATGTTGATCATTAGCCATGGTCAACTGGATTCCTGTCAGCTCCATGCCTCAGCTGCAGGTCGCTTTCCAACGAGTGAGTAAGCAGAGGGCAAAGAGAGGGCATCCTCTCTCTAGCTCTCTCCCTCACATGGGCTTTGCCTGTGTAGCGGCATGCAATCCTCCACACTCTTGAGTTCAGAGCTCAAGCGCTGCGGGGCTGGGGCGAGGGCACGGCAGGCATTAGCATGTCTCGAGCTGCTGGTGTCAGAGCCAGCGCAGACCTGCAGCTGATGGCCTGATTGAACAATATGCTGAATTTAGTGGCCATTAGCGAGGCTGGGCTAGCATGGGCTCCACATACTCGGTGCCAATTGGTCTGCTTTGCGAGGCTCGGGTTCGTTAATGGCCAGAAGCGCGCAACAATGTAACGATGCGGCGAGCTGTTGATTGGATAGAGCTTCTAGCTGTAGGTTAAAGGGTCAACAGCAGTAATGATAGCACGCGGCTGGCTGGTGCAGGAACTCCCACTGACGGGATTAGGGGACGTAGGTTGGCCAAAGGAGGGTGTGCAGAAAGGGCAGGGAGGGAGAGAGAGAGAGAGAGACAGAGAAAGACAAAGAGAGAGAGAGAATGCCATATGTAGGGGGAGGAAATCATCATGTGTAAATGCACTCTGAACCACTGTCAACGTTCACACTTCAACAAAGGACAGTGTCCATCCCTCCGCCTCTCTCTGGGTGAATCAGTTCCGGCCGCAGTCACGGAAAGGCCATCCCAGCAGATGGTGAGGCACTGAATAAGCACTCGTAGCTCTGAGAGAACTTGATCTTTGGCCTCCTAATTCGTTGGCCAGTTCTGCTCCTGTTTTTTTTATTATTTTTTTTTACTGGCATTGATTTACATGCAAGAATGAATTCTCAGCACTTCGCCGAGCTTATGTGGAAGTGTGAAATCAAATTGCTATTATGTCCCCTCAAAGTCCCATTTTATTCACACGCTTTGATTCAAATTTAAACATCGAGGGCCATTCTGTGGGTAATGCAGCTCTTCACACTTTCCTAATTAATACAAATACCACATATTTTCATCCCTTTCTCTCTAACGCTGCGGACAATGTGCTATATTGAGCAGAACTGATAAAGCAGAACAGAAGCCAGCAATCTGGGTGCGAGTACAAGCGTGCCTGTGGGTGCGTGTGTGTGTGTGCGCATCCACCTCTACCCTCCTCTAATCAGGTAATGAGAATAATCAGAGCTTGAGGTGTAACATGGCCTGCAGCAAAGGAGAGGAGCACCTTCATCTGTCGTTCATTTCACCGCTCTATTTCGGGAGCGCGCTCTCTCTCTCTCTCTCTTTCCCTCTCTGTCTCACCTTCTCCCGATCCCCTCTGTATGCAGGCTAATTATAAGGAGGCTAGGTGAAGTGGGTCGTAGCGTAGAGGTGCTCTCCCTCTGTTCCACTGTTCTCCTCTACACCTCTCCTTACAGAAATTCAATTACTCGCGAGAGCTTCACTGGCCGGCATTAGAACTGAAGATGGATCAACTTTTTCCTACAAGTACATTCATTCGGTCTTCTTGCTCTTAACTATCTCCGCACTTGTGTCCCAAGCGTCCATCTATTTTAAGAGTTGTCTGCATTGCCTGTAGGGGGTGTAAAGATACACTCAGCCACTGATTTGATTCTCAACACTGAAATATCTGAATGTAATTGTTTTTGCATCAAAACTTTACACACAAATTCCTGAAATAAAGCTAAAATTTGGCATACGCTTTCACTAGCAGTTGGATTCTTTGAGCTGAGGTTTAGATTCAGCTCCAAACTTAATGAAGAACACAGCAAACGTTCTGAATGTCTTTAAGTGTGAATAAGATGTGATTTTAGTCTCTAAACAGAATAAAAAACAAGTGGCGACACTAGACTACTGTCCATCACTCATTCAGATGCTGACATTTTTTGTTTTTTAACCTGACCAAGTTACTGACTGTGGCCCAGTTTGTGCTGATCCTTTTAGCATTTGTGGAAACAGTTGCTGGAACACTTATTTGCTTTATCATCTTGGTTGTTGACATGTCAACAGCAAAGACAACATGATGAGTTAGTGAGTTTATGTCACCAGCAAAATATGAATAAAATAATGCACATTGATATCGCTGATTCAGCCTAAAGCATTTTAGCCCTCTTTATTAACTCTGAAGTTATAGGAATGTTTACCCTGGACTGTTATTTGAATGAGGCACAATACACAGCAGTCAGCTGTAGTCGTAGGCACAGTAACAAATACAATTTGTTAAATCCTAAGGAACAAAGCAAGATTGAAAAATAGTAATTATAAATAATTGCTGGTATATGAAACAACACAACTGTCAATGTGGACTTCAAATCGAAGAAAAGTAATATATGCACCTTTTGAATAATAAGGCCTGTGTTTAGGGATGCTAGATGATATCAGAATAATTTCAGTATCAGCTGGTGCTTAGATTTGGGAGATATTTGAAATGGACAGTTGATGATGTATGTATTGTATGCTGGAGGAGCTCTGTTAACGTTTGAGAAATGCTGGCTGCTCTACTTTCTTGCAACAGAAATTGTTGCTACAGCTACTCTGCACATGGTCGTATCGTAGTGGATGTTTGAAAGTATGTTTAATAGCTTAAATTTCTCCATCAAAAACACTACCAGCTTTAAACTACGATGTTGGCTTCTCATTTGCCAGCCTATGGTTCAAGTTTACTCAGTGGACCAGAAAAATTTGAACAAGACGCTGGTAAATCCCCTTATTGGAAAATGTGAGAGTGTTCATATGTTTAAGTTAATATTTACACTCTCCTCTTCCAAACTAAATAAAATAAAGTGCTCAGCATCACTTATCATGCTAGGTGATGAGAACTGAACGGTGTCGGTGTTGTGCCAAATTGCAAAATCAGACTCTCCTTTGTGTGCATGTGTATCATGGAGCAATATGGATGCTGCACATTATTATTATTATAAGATTGTGGTTGTTTCTATGTGTAAATAAGAAGTAATCTTTCATTCACTATTGCAATAAATACCAGAACATGACCTACAGCCAAACAAAGAGTCTCACAGTGACTTAATTTAACAGTGTTAACAGTTTGATTGAATTACACTTTAATGAACTAAAGACACTGGTTGCTTTTGCAGCACTCAGGGGTTTAAAGTCATTTTACTGAAGATAAGTATTACAATAAGAATAATTATTACAAAAACACTTTAAATGCAGTTTAAACACAACGTTGTGTGTACCGTTATTAAAATTGGTTTCTAACTTTTACAGAAGGCAGTGTTGTAAAGGCAGAATGTAAAGATATGCTATAAAATATTGAGTATCGGCTCAGAATTCCCATATTGGTGCATTCCTAATTGTACTGTATTGGATTTAGTCAATATCGTTTGTGTCTATAAAGAACAGGAACATCGGCAGTCCTGGGCTATGGGCAGTCTGGTCTTGTGACTCTAAGGTCGCCTGATTCAATACCCTGAACCAACAGGCCATGACTAAGATGTCTCTGAGCAAGGCACCGAACCCCCAACTTCTCCCCGGGCTGCCCACCACACCGGGCACATGTGCTCACTGCCCCCTAGTGTGTATGTTCCCTCATGTGTGTATATGTGGGTGTTTCACTGCACGAATGGATTAAATAGACGTAATTCTTCTAACTCTACTGATATTTTAGCACTATGATGTATTGTGTAATGTCATATATATCTTAAAAAGGTCTCCTCTCCAGCCGTACGGCCTCCTATACTTTAACTGGAAAACAGAGGGGTAAGGGCGGGGGAGGTAATGGCTGTGTGTGCTGTTCTCGGAATGGGTGCAGTGATGGCCAAAAACAATCTTCATCCAAACGCAGGCGTCCTGTCAGTGTCACTCAGGAAAGAGAGACAGGCCCAAACTGGAGAGCACTGAGAGAATAAAACGCTGTGTGTGTGTCACTGAGAGGATGATTGAGCATGTGTGTGTGTGTGCGTTCAGGAATGTTTGAGTGCACAGAGGAATCTGTGTGTGTGTGTTTGTGTGGAGTAGAGGAGTATGTGCCCGACTGTTGGTCCCCTGCCACTCCTCAGCATTGATTTAAACAAGCTGCTACTGAGGGGTGGAAGCTCACTGGCCTGAAAAAGGGTTGTGCGAGTGTTTCAGTCTGTGTGTGTGTATGTTTGGCCAAACCCACAGGGGGCGAACTCAATTTGATGACCTTCTAAATAGCCTCCTCCCAAATGACAGGCTCAAACTGCTGAAACTAAGCCAAAGAGACAAGCTGCTCTTGGAGACGGCGATCTGCAGTAAAGAGTTGCCGTTATAATTCATCGTTTATCAATGTAACTAATGATGAGGTGGTAACAATGGCACGACCACTGTTATATAAAGCCACCGGTGATCGCAATCAATTGGACAAAATGTCACTAGAAACCCTGTCGCACTCTGCCACTCTTATAAAACTGAAAACAGCATCAGTGTGAGGACTAGTGATGAACCGTGATTTCTAGAGCTAGGCACTAAGTACACGCCATTTACGGTAAGGTCCATAAGTATTCGGACAGCAACATATTTTGTATCTTTGCCTTTGTGCAACACCGCAGTGGACCTTACAGTATGCCAACATGTGGGGAAAAGTAAGGCCTCTACAATAATACTCATTACTGTTAGCACACCTATGTGTATCTAGCAGCGTGTTAGCACTAAGCTAATACTGATTCTCATGATTGTTTTGGTAGCCCAAAACTTTTTTTCAAGGGTGTAGATTTGCTTTTGACATTGGTGGGGATCTATGAATCTACCCCCCCACCCCCGTGCCAAAGGTATCGACAGACTCTCACGTGACAGCAGGGAAAGGCACAGCCAATCACACTGGCCAGATGTGTTACCGAGAGGCAAGAATCCAGTTAAGAAGGTGATTTAACCCTTTCTGCACCTCTAGGTTAATCAGACGTTGACTGATCGGGTTCTTTTTTTCGGAGGGGATCAAATTATGGGTGGGGACAATTCAATAATCGCTGGATATTGGTGGGGACAATCGTCACTTCAGCCCATTCTAATTCTACACCCTTGCTTTGTTCTATTGTATTGAGCACCAACATCAAAGTACCGGTTTTGAGTAACAGAATGAAAAATGATACAACAAGTTTAACTAAATTACATTTATAAGCTGAATAAAACATAAAAACAATAACTGATGGGGCTGTAAAGGGAAGTATTACATTTCTTGCTGCCTAATGTTTTATTTGAAGCTTCTACAGTACAGTTTACCTGAACAATTACCTGAAACCTGGTTAGATAAGCAATCCTACCCTTTATAAACCAAAACATGATTGATTGGATTACCTGTTAGTTTCTAATTATAGTTAGTTATTAATCGTACATGCCAGCCCAGCTCCTAAACTACTCACAATGAGAACCTTCTTGGCTGTATCTATCTAAATATTAACAATTCACAATGCTGTCCAATCATTAATTCTAAACTAAAACTGTGACATGCTTTCAAACTGAAGTATGGTGCTTCTACACTATGTGAGATCTCACATGCAGCATTTGATATCCAAGCTAAACTGGCTTTAACCATCATGATTTCTCAGCACTATTGGAGGCCTTCACACATACCCCCAAAGCTCTGATGTAAACTAAAAAGCACCATAGCCCTCCACAATCACAGTAAGGGGTTGCAAAATCTTCTGACATTAAATAAAAATGAACTAAAAACGTATTAACTTAATTACTTATTTTTATTCAACAGAAATGATTAAGCTTTCTCTGAAGACCCAGAAGGCCCTGTGTATCAGCATTTGAGCAAAGTAGCTATTTCAGTTCGGGACGGCATCTGGAGGTGCACCGCAGGAGAGCATTATCATGCATCTGATGAAAGGCCTGTCGTCGGCCTGTTCCCCAAATTTCTGAATTTCCATCATGAAATCATTTAAAATAATAAAAGCAATGAGATTCGTCTCATCATCGCCGCAGCCAAGTGGAAAATAACTTTGCATTTCAAATGGCATTTCATAAAGCAGACAGCCTGCGCCTCTTTCGTCAGATTACTACACTGTAACAGGCAGAATTGGAATGAGAGCAGTGTGTGAGAGCGCACGTGTGCACACACACACAGACTGGGACAGACACACACACACTGGGACTTACTCAGAGAGACAAATGCGCAAGCACACACCACATCAGTTGTAGCGAAAGGAAGACAAAAGGCACGGGAGCATGAAATCCATTTCGGTGGTTTGTGTGTTGAGCCGTCGTCAGTCTAGCACTGAAGAGCGCTGTCAAGCTGCTAATTAGTGGCATTATTTCTGCCCCCCAGTCCAGCCCTGCACACACACCGCTCATCACACACTCCGGCCACATCAGCCTGGAGGCAGAAACTGGCTCCGGTTTAGCTCCATGTGCAGCTCGTGCAGTCAGAATACGTGTTGCTACTGCAATTTCCTTTGAGATGCTCGTGGGCGATATACTGGTTCTGGATGTAATTTTTCATAAGATATGAGTCTTGTCAGTATGTCACGAACAAGGGCAGATAATGCTACGCTAAGTTTGGTTGAATGGCTGAGTTGGACAAGTCTGATTCACACACATTTTAGTGAAAATGAAAACACAGCAGTCCCTCGTGTCCCAGTTTGAAGTCAATTACAGTTCCAGTTTGCTGTGGAGGGGGACGGACAGTAATGAAGAAATGCGAAAAAACATGGACAGGAATGATGGGATTATTCAGCTTAGTGTTTAGCCTAGCATATTGACAATACTGACATCTATAGCTCTATAGATTAATAGCTATAGTTATTATTTTTGCACTGATTTGCATCAATTGCTTTAAATGGCCCAGAGCTAAAGCTACTGTCCACTAGAGGTTGCTCGACTTCAGATCTCTTTTTACCAGTTATTTATTCAATTATATGATAAATGTTGAGTTGACGTTGACTAATCACTGAGGACATTGTAAATATACCCACAACAGTAAGAATGCTTTGCAACAAGAGACTTTAAAAATCTGACAAAGCTAAACTCCACAGGTCGGCAGAGCACGATGTGGCCTTTCCAACTGACCAACTGGATGCATTGCTAGCCTTCAGGGAACTAGAGATATTGGAACCAGAATCTTGCAAATTTGCATCCAACCCGGGTCCAACTCAGAGATGCTCGCCTGTGGCGGTGGTTGGATGAGACAGAAAAAATGTAGACTTATGTAACTCAGTGAAAACAAAAGTACTCAACTTTAAATTTGACAGAATTATTGGGTGTGATGTTCTCTCTCTTAAACAACACACAGCTTCTTATTGTAACCGACGGAAACCTTGATATAACGACATTCAATTTCTTTGAAGATCTGTAGAGCACTGTTAGAACGTCAAGCTTCACAGGTCACTTGAGCAAGACGTTCCCTTTTCGACAAGCTGGAATGCATTGATAGCCTTCATGAACGAGTGAATATTATATCAGTGTCAAGAATGGACTACAACAGATGTACTGGTTAACAGTGGTCCTATGGAGGGGTAGAGGACTGCTGACACATTGTACAGTCAACAGTGTGTAATTGGTGCACCTATATAGTGGACGTCCAAGTGGCGGTAGAATAATGAGGTAGATGTTTCAGCAAGCCAGTGGGTACCAGGTTAAGAGACAGCAAGCTTTTATTAAATGAGTTTTTCTGCTGTTAATTCGGTTGAAATATATTTGATCGTAAGCGTGACGCTGTGGCCTGTATAATATCAACATAGTGTCATACTACAAAGGATAAAAGTCATACCCCACACATTTTAATCACTTGGTATGATAGTAGCGCTCAATAGCTGGGGGTAAATACGGTCAAGTCTTTATTGAGTTTCTGTAGTTTTTTATTTTGTCTTTTTTGTTTATTGTGTGAGGCTATCAAAGAAGAAGCCTAAAGTGGCCAAACTAACTAATTTTGCAGGACAAAGCCTGAGCTCAAATAAACAAACATTACTTAACACTGCCCTGTAAAGGTGTCTCAGAAGTTTTGCACTGAAGAAAAAAAATTCAAGGGACGGGAAAAGTGTCCTCAAGCACTCGTTGGGTAGCGTACATTCAAACCGACTTCCAACCTTGCAAAACCTAATCCGTTGATTCAGGTGTGTTGGATTTGCGCTGAAGCTGAGCGCTGCAGGAAGACGGATTGTACACAGAGTTCGGTAAACACTGATGTATCCTACTGGCTTGCAGGTTTCTTACGAAAGTACTTCTCGTGAGTGGGTTTGTGCCAAAACAAGCTAATTGCTGTCTCACTGGAAAATAAACACGGTAGCACACAAACAAAAGCATTAAGTCAGATCCCATACCGCAAACATGGCTCTGAAGTTGCTGAGGTCCGTGAAGAGCTCCTCCACTGAGGTCTTCTTCGGGTCAATGGCGTAGTACTCCACCATGTTCTGGTACAGCGTGCCCATGTTTCCGTGCATGATGACCAGCTTCTGGTACTGCTCCCTCGCCTGCATGGAGAAGCTGTGAGGAGCGGCAGTCAAGGGTTTAACCGTAGGTTGGTTCGCGCGTGAAGATAATGCATCAAAAATTACTGCTCCAACAGCAACGCACAAGTGATGGAATGCCGGAGTGAAAAATTCATAAATGCCTCTTTATGAATCGCAGGAGTGACTGCAATTACCTGGGAGATGAAATATCTCAGGAATTCATCATTATAATCTGATATACTCGCACCTCTACAGTTAGAGCGGCATCACTTCCATCAGTTCTTCCGTGTTAGCAATTTGGCGCACTATATGATAGCATGATGGTGAGCGAAGCCTCACACACCTGCAGAGCAGACAAAAAAACAATGCTTGCTAATAATTCTTGTTTTTATGCACACGTTAGAAGTTTTAAATCCAATTAAAACTGAACCCTGAGCGTGAGCCTGCGTGTGCCTGTGCATGCCCGTGTACGATGGAGGGAACCCATCAGTGAAAGCCATAACTCATACCGGGTCTGGGCCCATGTGCAGGACACAGGAGCAGCATTTGCATTCCTCCCTTCAATACAAACATAATTACGGAAGTTACAAATGAAAAGGCCAGGGTTCGAAACAAACTCGCCTGAAAGCACGTTCATCATCCAAGACAAGTTTACACCGACATAAATTACACCAAGTGGTAAAGCCTCGCTTAACACATCGCTAACATGCTGTATTAGTTTATGGCTACGTTCCTTTAAGCCCACGACATTTCACAGCTGCATGGCCACTTACAGCACTTATTAAACACCATTAGACAAGTTAGAAAGGCAATTGACCTCATACAGACACACACACACACACATACATATGCTCATACACACACACACATGCTCTCAAAGGTTTATTAACTCCAAAATAGCGTGATGAAAACACAGCCCTGGCTTAGGAAGAGAGGTGGGTGGAAAAAAAAATCTTTGAAGAAGATCAAAGTTTCCCGTCTCACAATAGCGAGTGAATAGGTAGCCGTCCACATAAAGGGACAGAGGGAGAGAAATCAATGGCCAACGGGGGGGAAAAAGGGAGATATATCAGAAAAGGAAGAAAAAAAAATCTTTGTCTGACTCAATGGCAGAAAAAATGTCAGAGAACAAAATGTGTAGTTCCGATTAGCCTTGGCCTACGTCTAAAGGATGTCCAGTTACGAAAGAGTGCAGACTGAAAGAACAGACATGAAATCGAGCAAGAAGAGCATATGTGCGCACAAGAAGAGAGCTGGGTACTGTCAGCATCTTCGCAGCACAATGTAGACAACAATGTGATCTAGCTGGAGGCGAACGACATCGCATAAAACGGAAGCGAGAGCTGAACGGACAGACTCAATGGAGTTTATATGCATTCCAGCTGATTCCCCCATATGGTTAATCTGTGATGAGAAACTATCAGTGATGAACACTTTTTTTTGATGGACAAAAAATTTTCAACTTTTATTGAAAGGTATCAGGATCTGCCGGAGATGCGAGAAAAGCAGCAATAGCAGAGCAAAAGCTTAAAGCGGAGAGAATACAGTCTTTATCTTGTTGCCTATACTAGAACATTTGCACACACTGAGATATATTTACACTGAGATATATTTACAGCCAAGATAAAATGGTCTCAAAACCTAGTGAGTGTCTACATAGGCAGCATTTTACATCAGGGGTCACTAACAGGCAGACCACAGTCTGTATCTGGACCCAGGCGTTGTACACTGCGGACCTAAACCGATTAACTTTTATGATTTAATTCTGACAGTGTTTGTTTTAAGTGGCGCAACTTTTCCTGTCTTTATGGTATACGGGCTTTGCGGCACAATAACCTCACAGACCAATCGCGTGCATCGTAAGGCACTCCAAAGGCAATCAGCCAATCAGATCTGTCCAGATTCAGGAGTGCGGCGCGCACACTGGCAAGGTACGAAGCGAGATGCAGCAGTCAGAGTATAAAGTGAGTCGGAGTATAAAGTGAGTCGGAGTATAAAGTGAGTCGAGTATAAAGTGAGTCGGAGAAAGGCTTATTCAGACCATTCATTCCACAATGGACATTACTAAGAACAAATACTGTTCCAGGCTCACCAACGAACTCCTTTATGTGCATATGAGAATGGCCCTGACTCCATTTCTGCTCAGATTTAAAGACAACCAAGAGCTCACGTTGCTCACTAAGCAAGAGAAAGTGTGAGAGAGGAATACAAGACGGAAATAAACTTTTAAGATGTAAAATAAGTGCACGTTTTATTTACTGTTTCTATAAATATACACTTTTTTTTCAAAAGCATGCTGGTTTTTTTTTAACGTAGCCCTTATTTTTACTTGAAGTTTTATAAATAATTCATTCAGTATCGCATTTAAACAAAATTAAATATACTGAACGGTATATCGTTACAGAGTTGATAATAAAATACTGTTTTATGTGATTATATGACAAGAAACACATTAAAACACCAGAGAGAATCAAAATAACTCACATTTTAAAACCACTTCACTGCTCGTAGATTTACCTGCAACGCATCATGGGATTGTCTTAGCGACTGAAGAAGCGTTTGATGCTTCCTTAAGGTCAGGTCAAAATAAGGTGTCTCAGTAGACAGCATGTTTAAGGTATCTAAGAATTGGGACAGTCTACATGTCTGGAGGGCATACTATGATGTAAAATGCTGTATATGTAGGAGCTCGGTAGGTTTTGAGACAGACCCTATATGTTATGACTTGGTGGGTTTGTGTTTTCCTGAATGGAACACAATGGCTCTTGTTAACATCCTGCCGTTAGATTGTGTTAGAACCTGTGAGGATACTTTTTACACCCTGAAAGTTCAGTCTTAGTAATTGGTTTATCGTTTCTGTTTCTCACCCTCAAAATAATCCCAAAAGCATTTAGTGATGTTAAGGACTCTGGGGTTGTTAGTCTACTGCTCTGAGAACACCAGCAGCTTTGTTGTTTGATGTGTTTATCTCCTTTTCTCAGTGAGGAGCTTCTTAAACCGTTACAAATCCTCCCAGACCCAGAGTGTTGAGATGTCTTCTCACAGTGGAAGCATGGACAGTATCATCTTTGGATTTACACTTAAAGCAGGAGTGGAGCTCTTATCCACCAAAGAACAAAGTTTACGGATTGCTTATCTGATGTGATCTAAACAGTTTGCATAGGGTCCTATATTCCATGTGTAATGAGTATGTCCAATCACAGGCCGCTGTTAAAGATATTTATATATAATTATAAACCTTATCCCTTTTTCAAATTGCTTTTGAACTTTGTTGTGTTATCAAGTCTTGACTAGAGGAGTCTTGCTTCGTCCGTAAAGGCACAGTATCCGATTTTAGCCACATACACTTTGTCTAAATCAGTGAATAGGTCCACGCTGTCCGATAGCTGTTCCATTCTGTGCGTGCACCGAAAAGATCTGGTATTGGTACACAGCCCTGGATCTGTAGATGGGAAATTAACAGAGGGGCTCAGGCCAAGCTGCACAACACTCTTCCAACCCAATCAGCAAACAGGAGGCATCCAAGTTCACGCTGGGGGGAGGGGGTGGAACCATGTGCTGAACTCCATGCATTGTCAAGAAGAAGATATGGCCAAGAAACAGCCAGAGAGAAGAATCTGAAAGAGAAAGACTAAGAAAGAAGTTCAGAGATCGACAGAGGAGATCTTAAATAGTGCAGTAGTTCTATTATAGAACGTATTCTAATGTAACTGCTGTACCATTTAAGCTGGAATGAGGAAATCTGAACGTAAAGCTGGTAAAAGAGAAACTAAATTCAGCTTGAAAGGCTTGAAAAGGGATGAGGAGGTTGCTCTGCTGGTTTCTGGTGGACTCATTTAGAACCATTAGGTCAGTATAGTTTTGTCCTGCCTGCCAATATTTGAGATAGCAACTGGTTGGCATCACAGCAGCAACTGTGATGACAGTTCGCTAAAATCTGGGGGCGGAGCTTCTGAAGGAGCACAGAAGGTAGGGGTAAATTTTTGGGTGCGTATTGCTGCTGAGTTTAAATATTAACATCAGTTCTCCAAAATCATAAGCTGCAGCTATAATGGCCATCGAGACTGCAAAAGAACTAAACAAAGGGTGGTCTCTGAATTTTGCAGTGCTGTATAATTTGGGTGTGAGGTGCAGATCAGAGCGCAGAGAGACAGAGACACTTTCCGCACGTTATAGATCAGCTCCACGCTTAGGACGCACCTGCACACACTAGTGCATTGAAGAGTGTGTGCATACCCCTTAGTATTCAGAAGATCATACATCAGAGTTATTAAACTGCCTACAATTAGCGTGCTTCTGCTTTGCATATAAACCACTCATGCCTCAAGTCATATGCAATATTGACAAACTGTTGCATCTGATCCACTTAAAGAGAAGCTTTGGAATAATGTAAAAAAAAAAAAAAAAGGGTGCGTGTGGAGGTGCGCATGCAAAAAAAAAAAAAAGGAAAAAAAGAAAAAAGGCAGTGTGCAAGAGATATTGTTATATGTGCTGTCACAACATTCACTGCAGACATTTTATAGCGTTGGCACTTAACAAAGTTAAACAATAAAGCAAATGGAAGTAAGAGGGAGGACTAGTCAGAACTCTTACTTGGGAAATATTACTCATGAAAGCTTGTATGATGCTGGAAGTCTGTAAATAAAACAACCATCATAAGTTATCTAATCTCTCACATGAGACGTACTGTCACTATATTTTCAAACACCCCCCCCTCTAGCATTAAAGTGAGAGATGGCTGGGTCTAATCCTAGCTGTGAGGTCAGGACTGCCTGAGCTTTTTTTTTTTCTTTAAGTGTCACTGCTAATATCCCCCGACTTTGATGTTGTCTTAAATGGTAATCCTGTTTGGTGCTGTGGCCTTGCACAACCCTCTCTCACATCTCATCACAACATAAAGCTCGCTGTGTGTATGGATGTGTGTGTGTGTGTATGTGAGATCCTGTAGTGTAGTAAGTGTTTAAGTGAGTGTGTGAGGGTTGGTGATAGCATGCTGGCTGTGTTTCTTATAGGTGTGAATGTATGTGCTGGCTGCAGGCCGAGTCAAACAGACCAGTCACACCTTGTGAAGAAGGGCGGTGCAGTGCTACATATATATCTGTAGTCTATGTGTACATTTTATATATATATATATATATATATATATATATATATATATATATATATATATATATATATATATATATACACACACACACACACACATAGACTACAGATATATATGTAGCACTGCACCACCCTTCTTCACAACATACACACATACATGCATATATATATATATATATATATATATATATATATATATATATATATATATATATGTATGTATGTATGTATGTATGTATGTATACAAATAGAGAAAGAGACTCAGCAACTAAATGTCTCAGCAACTAAGACTTCCACAGAAACTAAGAGTTCCAGTACAGATATGATACTTTACATCCTTCTGGTTTACACTGTTTTGAATGCATGCAAATGTTTGACTGTACTAATGTGGTTTAGTTTATTTACAGCAGCAGTTTCTTTCAGTAAACAACACTGAACAGCACAAGTTGATATGTTAATTCAGAGATTGTTAATTTTGAAAGGATAGTGCTTTGTAAAGTTTTGAAGTTAATTGATTATTAGTAGACCTAGGTGAGGTGAAGACACCGACTGGCTATATATAACGTCTACTTACCTATCACCCATGAAGGCTAATAAACATGTTTAACGCATTTAGTTACCTTAACATACACTAGTAGCAGTAAATAGATTCAGCATTATGTAAATTAACTGAATTCTCTGGTGAAGCCACTGTTAAAATGTAATGAATACATTAAGTAAGAACACCAGATATCATTAGAACAGATGTAAATAAGCATAAATACAATACAAAGTAACACAAATATCTTATTGTGAAAGAAGTAGATCAGATCTTAAGCTTCAGTTTGAAGAACAAAGTTTAGTTCAAGATTTCTCCTGGACGCCTCAGACATTGTATGAATTCAGTCCCTCACCAACAATCCTAACTTAGCTTAATGAAGTACTGAGTAGTCAAAGCAGGTATTAGATAATAACTGCCAATAATATTAGAAAATAGTACCAGGAAAAGTTAGGAAAGGTCTGACAAATCGATTCACTGGACACATCACGCTCAAACAGTGTGGTTCATGACTTCACTGAAAAGAAATGAGGTAGGTGTGAGCAGTCTTCACCAAGCAACCTCCCAGTATCTTAAGGGAGTTCTCCAAATGAATGTTTCTGCTGACAGTTCATCTGCGCAATTTCAGCCAGCTTTCGAAACACTTACAAACATCTGCTCTCACCATTACAGCTCTGATACGGGAAGAACACTGGGGAATTACCCACCTAATGAAAAGAGTGTGTACATTGGGTTTGTATATAAAAAACATAATTAATTCTATAAAATAAAAGATTATCTAAAAGGGAGGTAGATAGTTCTAATAGTGACACCGAAGCCACATGGGAAATGTGGACTGAGCTATAGCTCGAGTTGGTGAAATAAGAGGGAGAGGGAGAGGGAGGGAGAGAGAGAGAGAGAGAGAAAAAGAGAGAGAGAAATAGATAGAGAAATAGATAGAGAAAAAGAGTGAGAAAGAGAGAGAGAAAGGGAGAGAGATAGAGAAAGAGAGAGAGAGAGAGAGTGAGAAAGAGAGAGAGAAAGAGGGAGAGAAATAGATAGAGATAGAGAGAGAAAGAGAGAAAGAGAGAAAAAGAGGGAGAGAGGGTTTTTGCTGCAGCAGACTGTATCATAACTGAGAGCATAACTGAACATTATGGGTTATAACTGGTTCTATTCTGACAACGATCACATCATCCACACCTACGAGGAGATACTGTAATTCTGGAGCTTCGCCAGTAATAGCAGTCCTGTTTAAGTTCTTGGTTTTAAGAAAACATGGCATTAAACATAGCCATGCACCGTGTTGCTGTTATTGAGTGTGGCTGCTGTTCTATACCCATCCAGACTATGACATTTCAGTCCAGGCTCTCTGCTGTCATTTGGGCAAGATTCACACAGATTTTAGTCAAGTAAAGTTAAATCCTCCAAAAAAAACTGTAAACAAATCAGGTCTAGTAAAAAATTGCATTGTGGGGGAGTAAGGCTGGAGACCCCGAATAGTCTCTTATTGTCTTTTTGCATGCATCATTTTACCAGTATCAACTGCAGCTGTAGCTCAGTTCACATTCCCCACATGTCTACATACACATATACTATATGGACAAATGGCATCCTATTCTAAATCCATTGGCATTAATTTAGAGTTAGGTCCCCCCTTTTCAGCTTTTTATCTTCCAATCCTCTGAGAAGGCTCCTTGTACAAGATTTTGGAGTGCGTCTGTAGGAACTTTAGCCCGTTTATCTTGACGAGCATTTGTGAGGTCAGGCATTGATGTTAGACGAGAGGGCCGGTTCACATTCTCCGTTCATCCAAAAGCCAACATGGTTAAGGTTAGGGCTCTGTGTGGGTCAGTCATGTTTTCACCCAACCAGCGCTTCTGGAGTTGCTTTTTTACACTGGGACACAGTCAGTCAGGCTTGAACAGAAAAGAGCTTTCCCACTGTTCCCGAATAACTGAAAGCATATAGTTGTACAAAATGGTTTGGTATGCTGACTCATTAAAATTTCCCCTCACTGGAACTGTGAGGCAGCCCACAGCATCGTCCCTCTTTCCACCAAACTTTACTGTCAGCACAATGCAGTCGGGCAGGTAACGTTCTTCTGTCATTCGCCAAACCCAGACTCATCCATCAGACCACCAGATAGAAAAGTGTGTTTGGTTACTCCAGAGAACGTTTCTACTGTTCCAGAGAAAGATATCCCTAAGACTTTAGGTATTAACTAATCCAAAGTTAGACAAACTGTCTACAAATGGAGATGATTTAGTACTGTGGCTACTCTCTCTAGAAGTGGGCGCCCCAGCAATTGGACTCCAAAGGCACAAGGCAGAATGCTCAGAGAGGTAAAAAAAGAAAAAAGAAAAAAAGAGTAACCGCTAAAGGCTCAAGGGAATCATTGAAACTGGTTAACATCTCTGTTCATGAGTCATTCGGAAATCATTGAACAGGCATGGTGTCCATGGCTGCTGCTTTCCAAAAAAACATCACTGCAAGCCTAAAGTTTGCCAAAGAGTACCTTGACACTCCCAAAGCTACTGGGAAAATGTTTTGAGGACTGATGGAACCAAAGTTGAATTGTTTGGGAAGAATACGCAGCACTATGGATGACTTAAAAGGACAATGCATACCAAAATACAAAAATCATTCCAGCAGTGAAGTATGGTGGTGGGAGCATCATGATTTGGGGCAGCTTTGCTACTTCAGGGCCTGGACCGCTTGCCATCATCGAGGGGAAAATGAATTCTCAAGTTTATCAAGGTGTCCTACAAAATAATGTCAGGGATGCGGCCCGCCAGCTGAAGCTCACTAGAAGTTGGGTGATGCAGCAGTACAATGACCCTAAACATTGAAGTAAAAATGAAAATTCCTCCTGAACATTGGGCAGGTCTAAACAGCTGCTACCGGAAATGCTTGTTGGAGGTTACTGCTGCCAAAGAAGGTTCAACCAGTTATTAAATCCAAGGGTTCACTTACTTTTTCCACCAGCACTGTGAATTTTTAATGAATGCGTCCAATAATGGATGTGTCCTGACATAAAATATTATAATTGTTTGTGTAGTACCTGGTTAAGCACATTAAGTTTATCTATACTTGGGACCTAGACGTAGATTAGGCTACATTGTATAACCAATTAATGCAGAAAACCAGGGCATTTCAAAGAGGTTCTCATACTTTCTTCACACTATACATACATACACACACATGTATATATATATACACATACACTATCGTTCAAAAGTTTGGGATCACAGTGAAATGTTCTTGTTTTCAATGGAGTATCTTCCTTCCTTAACACAACAATGGACTGACGGGTCTCTAAAGAAAGTTGTTTCTTTCTGGCCATTTTGAGTCGGTCAGCAAGCCATTAACTGCTGATGCTCCAGATACTGAACTAACCTAGAATGTTGTTCTCCCTTTTATGCTCACTTATTAGTAGAATGTTTTTCAGCTGTGCATCACAATTGAGCAAGAGTGTCCTAACAACCAATTAGCCCAATAACATCCTTAACTTGGATTGGTGGTCGTACCAGGAGATTTAGGCAGAGGACTGAGAATTACTGATAATAGGACTATATGCAAAATAAGCCTCTATACAAAAATAGGCTTTAATACAAACATATTTATTCTTTAAAATTCATCAGACATACTTAAATTAATTGTAAAATGGACAATATTGTTTGTGAATTGCATGAAAATTGCATGAAAATGTATAAATATACACACACACATACTGTGCTGTGAACTGGTTTTCAGCATAGCTTGTATATAATGGGGCTCTGGATAGGAAAGAGAAGCAACTGACCTGTCACCGGCAGCTATTCTCATTAGTAGGGTTTATAAATAGTGACTGATCATCAAGCACAAGTTTACGACACACATTGCCGCCTTCTAGAGACGCACGGGTTGAGCGTTTCACCCCAGCACATCCGCACACACTAAAACTCACATATAACCTCAAAACCTAAAGAGCTTTGCTTATATCACCCTGGCTTTGACACTGACACTCACACACGCCCACACACTCAGCCCTGAACACTCACCACCTGCCAAACTCTGCTCAAAGCACACTCGTCTCTCTCACCCACTCACTCACTCACTCACAATCTGACAAGATGTGCATCCCTCCTCGTCGCAGTACAAGACACTCACCACACGCACCTCATGTAGCCTTTATCCAGCTACATTCCAGCTCATATCTGAAACACAAAGATCTCACACATACATCTCAGGTCAGCGATGGATTGAAGTGCAAGCATAGCAGAGCACCCACTGGACTCGTTGCATCTTACAAAGGATGAGCGGAAAATTCATGAATTCCTACGGTAAGAATAAAGTATCTAAACGGTTCTTGCAGTGGACGTACAGTTCATGCCTATATACTGTATTTTTTTTTGTATTCTCATTTTGAATGGTCATATTCCAACCTCTCTTTATCACTTACAACAGGCTATCATGGATAGTACTCCTTTAAGACTGATCTGTGTAAATGAGCTCTATTCTGATTGGACGCCCTGTATTGTGTACTGAGGAGGGTGAAATAGCTGAAATGCCTGCAATCACTGTTTACGGTACACTATTCCATTTTTCTTTTTTTGCTAAAACTCAGTCATTCTTGCTCATAAATGGACTAGACCATTTATGAGCAAGAAAAGGGATATTTCCCTTTTTATTCAGGCACAATGCAAGCATTACTTACAGAATATGCATATATATATATATATATATATATATATATATATATATATATATATATATATATATATATATATATATATATATATATAGCAATGACGTTTATTTCATAAAAATATTACATATCTTGTCTTTGTACTGTTTTTGTCTAAAGCAAGCCCCTGAGAACTTAAATTTAAGTCTTCTTTCTAATTAAGTTAATCCGGCTCCTCAGGGCTACAGTATACATTTACAAAGTACGTCTTATGAATACATTCCCAAAGTCTAATAAATATCTGCTGCACAGTAAGAACAGTAAGAGTCACTGAGAACAGTAAGAGTCACTGAGAACAGCAGGAGTCACTGAGAACAGTAGGAGACACTGAGAACAGTAAGAATCACTGAGAACAGCGGGAGTCACTGAGAACAGTAGGAGTCACTGAGAACAGTAAGAGACACTGAGAACAGTAGGAGTCACTAAGAACAGTAAGAGGCACTGAGAACAGTAGGAGTCACTGAGAACAGTAAGAGACACTGAGAACAGTAAGAGACACTGAGAACAGTAGGAGTCACTGAGAACAGTAAGAGACACTAAGAACAGTAAGAGTCACTGTGAACAGCAGGAGTCACTGAGAACAGTAGGAGTCACTGAGAACAGTAAGAGACATTGAGAACAGTAAGAGACACTGAGAACAGTAAGAGACACTGAGAACAGTAGGAGTCACTGAGAACAGTAAGAGACATTGAGAACAGTAAGAGACACTGAGAACAGTAAGAGACACTGAGAACAGTAGGAGTCACTGAGAACAGTAGGAGTCACTGAGAACAGTAAGAGACACTAAGAACAGTAAGAGTCACTGAGAACAGCAGGAGTCACTGAGAACAGTAAGAGTCGCTGAGAACAGTAAGAGTCGCTGAGAACAGTAAGAGACACTGAGAACAGTAAGACACTGAGAACAGTAGGAGTCACTGAGAACAGTAGGAGTCGCTGAGAACAGTAAGAGTCGCTGAGAACAGTAAGAGACACTGAGAACAGTAAGAGACACTGAGAACAGTAGGAGTCATTGAGAACAGTAGGAGTCATTGAGAACAGTAGGAGTCACTGAGAACAGTAAGAATCACTGAGAACAGTAAGAATCACTGAGAACAGTAAGAATCACTGAGAACAGTAAGAGACACTGAGAACAGTAGGAGTCATTGAGAACAGTAGGAGTCATTGAGAACAGTAGGAGTCACTGAGAACAGTAAGAGACACTGAGAACAGTAAGAGACACTGAGAACAGTAAGAATCACTGAGAACAGTAAGAATCACTGAGAACAGTAAGAATCACTGAGAACAGCTTCAGTAATTGTACTCAGAAGACTATCAGTTATGCTAAAACCCTTAGCCTGAAGGCTGGAGTTGAACCTGCTCTACCTCTTCTCTCAGATGAAGAACAGAGCCTGCGGCCACAATGTGGGGAACTAGGTTTTCACCATAATCTGTACTTGCTCCTATTGTTCTGGACACAAGTTACCTGGCGCTGGAACATCCAAACTATCCACAAACTCCTTACTTGTACATACGACTTACAGCTTTATGATGTTCAGCATTTGCTGTGTTTCACTTTCTGCTGTTTGTCGGTGATTTCTGTTCAGAGCACAATCCTTCTGTATGAATGATGGAGAGCAAGTCAGTGACAGAGAGAAAGAGAGTCAGTGATAAAAGGGGAGTCAGTGAAGGAGGGCAAGTCAATGATAAAAGGGGAGTCAGTGATAGAGGCTGAGTCAGTGATAGAAGGAGAGTCAGTGAAGGAGGGCAAGTCAATGATAAAAGGGGAGTCAGTGATAGAGGCTGAGTCAGTGATAGAAGGAGAGTCAGTGATGGAGGGCGAGTCAGTGATGAAGAGAAGGACAGAGAGGGAGAAAGTCAGTGGTAGAGAGAGTCAGTGATGAAGGGAACGCCAGTAATCGCAGGCCAGTCAATAATGAAGGGCTGATTTTAGTCAGTGATGAAAGAAGAGTCAGTGATAAAGGGCGAGTCAGTTAAGAAGGAGAGTCAGTGATAGAGAAAGAGTCAGTGATGAAGGGAACGCAAGTGATCGCAGGCCAGTCAATAATGAAGGGCTGATTTTAGTCAGTGATGAAAGAAGAGTCAGTGATAAAGGGCGAGTCAGTTAAGAAGGAGAGTCAGTGATAGAGAAAGAGTCAGTGATGAAGGGAACGCAAGTGATCGCAGGCCAGTCAATAATGAAGGGCTGATTTTAGTTAGTGATGAAAGAAGAGTCAGTGATAAAGGCAGAGTCAGTTAAGAAGGAGAGTCAGTGATAGAGAAAGAGTCAGTGATGAAGGGAACGCAAGTGATCGCAGGCCAGTCAATAATGAAGGGCTGATTTTAGTTAGTGATGAAAGAAGAGTCAGTGATAAAGGCCGAGTCAGTTAAGAAGGAGAGTCAGTGATAGAGAAAGAGTCAGTGATAAAGGGAACGCAAGTGATCGCCGGCCATTAAATGATAAAGGGCTGATTTTAGTCTGTTATGAAAGAAGAGTCAGTGATAGAAGGACAGTCAATGATAGAGAAAGAGTCAGTGATGAAGGGAACGCCAGTGATGGCAGGCCAGTCAATAATGAAGGGCTGATTTTAGTCAGTGATGAAAGAAGAGTCAGTGATAGAGAAAGAGTCAGTGATGGAGAGAAAGTCAGTGGTAGAGGGAGTCAGTGATGATTGGATTGGGAGTCCCAGTGATCGTGGGCTAGTCAACGATGAAGGGCTGATTTTAGTCAATGATGAAAGGAGAGTCAGTAATATAGGGTGAGTCAGTGAAGAAGAAGAGTCAGTGACAGAGAAAGAGTCAGTGATGGAGAGGAAGTCAGTGGTAGAGGGAGTCAGTGATGATTGGACTGGGAGTCCTAGTGATTGTGGGTCAGTCAATGATGAAGGGCTGATTTTAGTCAGTGATGAAAGGAGATCAGTGATAGTGGAAGATTCAGTGATGGAGAGAAAGTCAGTGGTAGAGGGGGTCAGTGATGGGGCTAGAGGGGGTCAGTGATATGGGGTAGAGGGGGTCAGAGATGGGGGGAGGGGTGGTGCCAGTGATCGTGGGCCAGTCAGTGACGAAGGCCTGATTATTGTTGAATGTTTAACTCCCAGGTTTAGTATTACACAAAACTCCAATACTGTATAGTATCTAAACACAGGCCAGTGTAGGCTGACAAATCCTTCTAGTTTCATCAACACTGTACGTACTGTTACATCCTCTTTGAAATTGTGTTTGTTATAAATATACTGTCTACATATCTCAATTTTAGTTTATTTTACATTAGCATATGTGTATATGTGTATATTAGTATATGTGTTTATTAACTTGGCTGCTTAATCTACAGTAAGAAGACGTAGCACTGGTCCAACACTGGCGAGAGCCAAATACGGAACGCTTATGATCTGCAGGCAGTCCGAGCGCACACCTCCGTCAGGACGAAGCACTGATCTGTTCGTTAATGGGCTGAGGCACAAGCTGGACAGCTAGTGGAACTGCGATTGACACACACATTAGTTTTAAAACTACTCCAAATGAGACTGAGATGAGATACGAAAACGTGAAAATGAACATTTTACAGGAGAGAAAGAAAAAAAAAAAAAGAAGAAGAGCGCCGTGGTCTAATTTTTTATGGTGAGGTTATCCTCTCAAGCGAGACGAGGGGCGTTAAGACCACCTTTTTTTTTTAGTCCTTTCTTTCTCTCATTCTTTCAGTGAGGTCGAGGTTATGAAAGACAGAGTGGCCGAGAGCAAGGTAGTGTAACGAGAATAGAGAAAAGAAGAAAAGACACAGAAGAACAAGCAAATGTGCAAGCAAAAGAGGAAGATACAAGGAAGGAGAAAGTAAGCTCTAAGGGCATCCACGCTGCATTTCAACAGGAAAACACCATCAGCACATCACTCACACACACATACAAGCACTCAGAGAGGCCACGCAGTGTACCCTCCACCAGTAGGATAATGACCTCCCCAGACAGCCTGCGGTCCAGTTCAGGTCAGAGAGGAGGGGAGGGGGAAGGAGCTGGTGCGAAGCACAGCAGAGGCTGTAGTTGTGACTATTGGCTAAGTCTCAAATACTGTACTAGTATCTGGATCTATTCAGCAGCAGACGATAAGCTGTAAACCACCCTGTGTGTTTCAGTCCTATGACCACAGACTTTCAAATAAGCAATTTACTCAACAACAAATTTTAAAAAACAATATTAAACTTCGCAATGTAATTGCATTGGTTTGCATGTTAGAATTTGTTACAACCAATCATAAAAATAATATTTTATTTAGGGTGTTATTTTAAAAAAATCTGTTTCATGGCAAGCCTTAGCTTCTATACGTTTTAACATCTAATATTATCTGGTTTAATTATAATCAGACAAAAAATAAAGCATTTCAGCTCCCATTCTGAACATTATCAGTGCAAATGAGCATTCATGGTCATTTATTTTATTTAAGTAACTTAAAAGTAACTAATATGCTAATGCCCCTGGCTGGAGAAACTCCAAACTGCCACAGATACAAGTAAACAAGTTCCAATGCTCTTGGTCACAGTATTGCACACACAATAACTGCTTAACTCAAATAAACAAAATCTGTGCACTAAAATATGTTAATGTGTTAATTTACTTTAACTTATTTGACCAATAACGTTATCAATAACATATTTTACCAGGAGTTCACATAATTCTAAAGTCACCTCTGTAGCCGTGTTAAAAAACGCCTACTTCCACTACTAAACTATATTTTCATAACTTTACAGCTCCTCATCTGAACACACGCTGAGGCTGTACAGATTACACTGAGAGTTCTTCTCAGACTGTATGTGGCACTCGGGGAAAACTGCAGCCTAATGGCTTATTAGTGTCCTATAATAATTAATTGTTTAAGTAGCATATTATTGAATAGTGTTTAACGACATGTTCAAAACTAAATTAGTGTTGTGTAATATCTCTGACAGCTCGCTTCCTAACGTGAATAATCGCATCTGAAGCACTGTCATTGTGTCATTTGTCAATCATCGCTGACGTCAGATTACATCGTCCTACTGCCTCGTAGAATGAATTAATTCTTGGACTGTGCATCCAGTGTTTTATAAATTGGTCGAATTGAATCAGTAAAACATGAAATTACATGAAGCTATCAATTTTAATCAAATAAATGGTGACATATTTACAACCTCATTATGAGGTTAATAATAATAATAATAATAATAAATAATAAGAAATAAAAAAATATTATTAATTTTACTACTAATAATATTATTAATCTACTAATATAGATAATAGAAATTATTATTATTGTTGTTGTCATTATCATTATTATTATAATTAGTAGTAGTAGTAGTAGTAGTATTGTTATCATCATTATTATTATTATTTTTGTTGTTATTGTTATCATTATTATTAGTAGTAGTAATATTGTTGTTATCATCATTATCATCATTATTATTAATTATTATTATTGGGAGCATTACTAATACTATTAGTAGTAACAGTAGTATATTACCATGATCACTATGAGTACATTTAAGTAAAAAATAAAGTAAAAAAGATGTCTACCAGTTATATTGCCAAAAGTCTTCAAACTTGAGGAAAGAAGAAACAGAAAGTAGTGGAGCAGGACAGAAGTCAGAACAGAGAGAACGAGGAGACAGGCAGGCAGACAGGGTGGAAATGCAGAGTGAAACTCCATTATTGAACAGACACCTGCCTGAAGCCTGAAGCGTGGCCTGCTGACTCTGGTAGTGAATAATTAAAATACACACACTCGCTGTCTTACACACTGACCTGTGCTCTGATCAGACAGTGTGAGTGTGTCTCAGTGTGTGTGTGTGTGTGTGCGTGCAGGTGAAGCAGTTCTGAAAAGAATGTGTGAGTATATTTTGTTAATGCAGGGAACAGTTTTTTGGAACAAGTGCAGAAGAGTAGTTCTCTTCTGAGTAAGAGTACAGCGTGTGTGCATGGGGTAAAGGATATAGCCATCTTGCTGTGGAACAGGTCCTGCTGGTCGTTGGAGGAGCTGAAGGTGTCCAGGTCTTTCTCCAGCTGCAGCAGCTGCTTCTCCATCTGCCTCAGACTCTTCTCCAGGTTCTCCGCTGACACTACACACACAAATATGTTTTTATTAGACAACAGCAACACAGGGAATTTGCTTAGTTTCCCATAGACAGGAAAAAACTAAAACATTTGAAAAATAAAGAGTTTCAAACACTGGTGCAGGTGTTTCACTTGCATCCCGTATCAGCACTATTTGAGTGATGCTGTTTCATGGGGTCCCTAAACATTGTGTTTTACCTAAAGGCAGAATAATATGAGGTACAGTGCGGTTTTATTGCGAGCTCAGATTACTAGTTGTGAAACTATAATATTATAGCCATAACACAGGGCACGAGGCTTACTCTCAATAGCCCCAACAGGGGCCTTCTAGAGGTGAGCTAAATCCACAGCTACATTACCTAACTTATTATCTTTTTACCTACAGTCAGGGTGTATAGTTTGTATTCATATATTCTTGTATTCTTTTTGACTATTGTCTTTATTCTTCTTTATTTATACTGTGTTATATACCTTATTGTTTTTTGTACTGTGTTTTGTACTTAGTTTTGTGTTTTGTACTGTGTAACTGCTACTGGCTGCTAAATATCCTTCGGGATCAATAAAGTATCTATCTATCTATCTATCTATCTATCTATCTATCTATCTATCTATCTATCTATCTATCTATCTATCTATCTATCTATCTATCTATCTATCTATCTATCTATCTATCTATCTATCTATCTATCTATCTATCTATCTATCTATCTATCTATCTATCTAAACACTGGATATTGAATATATTTATGCTGTTTCAGCTAAAACAGTTAGCCTAGTTAGTGATACAATCACACTACAGCTGCTTAATCTCATCCTCAATCAGATCCTTATCAGTAAACTTGGAAACGTGCTCAGGTATAGACACTACATTTTTGGAAAAGGAAATTATGATTATACAGAACATACTAACTCATAACAATGATCGAAACCACAACTTTATCTGTGGTTATTTTTGTGATCAGATATAAAGAGTAACAGTAATACTAATTTAAGTGTTCAAATACTGGCACATTGAACGGTTAACCAAGTACTCGAGTACTGGTGCACATTCTTCAGTTCAGGGTACTCAGAAAAGATCACAATTATATATTCAAATAAAAACATTTCAAATGATTATTTAAACAAATTTGGAATTTGGAATGTTCTGGGTTATATATTTAACTAAAAAATAGTAAAAAGCAAAACTGAACAATGTATAACTATATGTTTGTTGATACTCTGTTGTAAGACGAGGCCAGCAGGTCCAGCAAAAATGTTCCAAACTCTATGTACGTGGTCTGAATTATTCGTCAGATTTTGTTCCTGTTGGAATTTTCCGTTCCATCTTAAATGGAGAAGCAGTTACATTCATTCTGGCACCTGTACAGATTACACCATTTCAGGAGGAATGGGAAATTAGCACAAAAAAACAACTTTCTCTTTTTCTCTCAATCTCTTAAATCATCGCATACATGCGTCCTGTACACTCATATGTTACTGGAATGAGAAATTTTTACAATTTAAAAAGTATTACAGCTGTCGATACCTCACTACCGACTATCTATCGGTCTGAGACCATGGGGTTGAAGCACCTTGAAGCCAACTTATGCAGTCAGACGGTACAAGAGGTAACAGCATTAATACAACTGATCTGGTGTCCATGTTAGGCTTAGGTTAACCCTGAATGATGAGCCATTACTTTTTGTCATCAAAAACACAGTACACTACTTCAGAGGTATCAGACCAGACTAGTCCACAGCATTGTTTACATTCATTACAGGCTAAATTTAGTGGGATTTGTATTGATTTTAAACATATTTGCTTGTATGAGGCCTATCAGCATAGCAATTATGACTAAACTAAGGAAGACACCCAAAAGCAGGTCGTGTAATACAGTGAACAAAGTGCATACCTACTCCTGAAAACCATAAACATGGCGTGGCAGAACACAAGCACAATGTAAACTTCTTCTAATATAAGTTACAAAGTATCAATGGACAGCCGTAATATTTAAGTCTATGGGTGACAGTTCAGAATTAAAACCATATCATCTTACAGTTCTCTTACATGCATGTGCACGTGTGCGTGTGTGCATGTGTAGGTCAGCCCACACACTATTTTGAATGTGCAAAGAAGGGGTGAAGTGAGGACAGCGTGATGCTTTCCACTACACAGCCTGGTGAATCCTGCTCATACTGAGAGCCTCAAATTAAACAGATTAAGAAAGAAAATGAAAGGAAAAAAAAAGCCCTAAGCTGCTTAGCTTTTTAGGTAGTTTAACATGCACACAATGCAGTATGAAAAATAATTCATTACATCCAGCTAAGCAGAGGATAAGCAAGCAAAACTCTATCCCACCAAGCTTCCTCTGGTGGAGCATCGGGGTACGTTCCCGCTGCATCCGTAACTGGATTCCGAAAGCATTCAGGTTCTGTTCTCCGCCCAGTACGTTCAGCTTCTTAATCAAAGCTGAACCGCCTATTAAAATCATATAATTACCTCATCATAGTACTACCGAGCAAATAACAGCATTTACACCTGCCATTTAAGACAGAGAGAGAGAGAGAGAGAGAGAGAGAGAGGAAGAAAGGAAACCGCTTAAAAAAACAAACGCCATACTGTGCTAGGGCAGTAGGGCAAGGCTCGTTTACTTGTATAGCACCTTTCATACACAGTGGCAACTCAAAGTGCTTTACATAAATAAAGAAATAAGGAACAAAGCATTAAAATAAATCAGTTAAAAGAAATAAGAAATGTACAAATATTTAAAAGAAAGAGAATTAAGCATAAAATGAAGAAGGAGGTCAAACAGGAATGTTTTCAGTCTGGGTTTAAAAGTGTCCAGTGTTGGGCTCTTCTAATACTCTCGCTCAACTGATTGCATTTAATAGCAGCACAGTAACCAAACGCTGCTTCCCCAATGTTTAGTCTTTACCTTAGGAAGGACTAACAGACTACTTCCTAACGATCTAAGAGTTCTGCTCGGCTCATATCGCTGTACTAGATCACACAGATACACAGATCACTCAGCTGGTCCTATACCATTTAGTCATTTATAGAGGACCTTGAAGTCTATTCTGTAACATACTGGTATCCAGTGTAAGTATTTAAGAATGGGAGTAATGTGTTCCCTTCTTTCACTCCTAGTCAGAACTCTGGCAGCTGCATTCAGTACCGTTAGCCAATGGGGAGAGGAAGCAAAAACAACAACAAAAACAAAGCAGCACTACGCCCTGGTACCAGTCACTCCTATCTGCAAACAAACACTCTAGCAGAGGTGCACATTTGTGAATATGCTGACGCTTACTCTGGATCACTGATTGCTGAAAATAAACACAAGAGTGACGATAGCACGTGCGGGCCTGTGCCGTTCCGCTAGGCATCACACGTTTTCAGTCCAGAGGAGCCATGTGTGCCACAGCTGCTCTAATAAAGTACAGCACAACAGCAGCAGCACCTTTTCAACATCTTACACTTTCTCCAACACATACACACTGCCATATACAAGTCAGAGATCAAGTAGTGTTTAATTCATTTCCTGTTTAAACAGACATTTAGAACTACAACACGCAGAGAGAAGCCAACTTCACTGCTCGAGGGTGACGAGTTCAGCTTGATGTAGACAATTCACTGATCATGTGATTATCACACTGACAACACGGATGCCTCAGAGAAGACAACAGGTGAGAAGCCTGCTGATGGTGGAGAGCGTACCTCTATTAGGGCACATCACCTTAACGTTTCTCTGCAGATCTACTTCCAGATCAGATACTCAATGTCGTTATCTCCAGTTTCCTAAAGACTATGATCAAAAGGCTAAATGTTGTTGGGATAAAGGTGGACACACACTCTCTGTTTTGATTGGAAATGAAATAAATAAAGGGGGGTGTCCTCTTTTGCACAGTGCTGCACGTCACTGATAGACGTCTGAAGGAAAATAAACTATGAACATGTCATAAAATACCAATTAGGACGTAAAACTAAGCAAATGAACATCACAGGTGTGTCTCAAAACCTAGTGAGGGTCTACATAGACAGCACTTTACATCATAGTGTGCGCTCCAGACATGTAGGCTGTCTCAATTCTTACATACCTTAAACATGCTGTCTACTGAGGAACCTTATTTAGACCTGATTTTAAGGAAGCATCGAACGCTTCCTAAGCTGCTAATGCAATCCCATCATGCAACGCAGGCAAATCTACGAGCAGTGAAGTGGTTTTAAAATGTGAGTTATTTTGATTCTCTTTGGTGTTTTAATGTGTTTCTGGTCATATAATCACACAAAACAGTATTTTATTATCAACTCTGTAACGAGTTCTTCACCATTTTGCAGTTTTATTCTCGAGCCATTAGCATTTATGCTAACAGGTTTTTAAGCCTCCAGCTGATTGGACACAGTCAGGTTCATTGCATGTAAACTGCACTCACACTGAAGCTCAGAGAGATACAGCTGCCACAAAGCTTAACAGGCCAGGATCAAAGGAAAATCCAACGGATATATATCTGGAAAAGGCTACACAAGCATTTCTAAGTCAGTGCACATATCGCCTTTGCAAAACAGCACCTGGACAATGTCTGAGCCTCGTGGGATAACGTGGTATGAATAGATCAAATCAAACTTGCTCTACTGATCCTTATATTAGGATCTACTGATCTTTATATTTGCTTCTGGGGGTCACAGGATTATGTTACCCACACAGAAGCACGGTGGTGGCAGCATGAAGGCGTGAGGACGTTTTGCTGCCGTGCAAGCTGGAGAACTCTCTCTCTGATTTAGTGTATTCTGTTCTTTATCAGAGAGTTCTTTTTCTGTTCATGATGTGAAGTTGAAACATAAGCAGGTTATGCAGCAGAACAGTTACCCATAATAGAAAAATTTGCATCTGAGAAAATTATATATATATATATATATATATATATATATATATATATATATATATATATATATATATATATATATATATATATATATATAAAACAAGTTCCTCCAAAGTAGAACTTTACAGGGAAGGGGCAAAAACAGTAAAATGCACACAATGCAGTATGAAAAATAATTCATTACATCCAGCTAAGCAGAGGATAAGCAAGCAAAACTCTATCCCACCAAGCTTCCTCTGGTGGAGCATCGGGGTACGTTCCCGCTGCATCCGTAACTGGATTCCGAAAGCATTCAGGTTCTGTTCTCCGCCCAGTACGTTCAGCTTCTTAATCAAAGCTGAACCGCCTATTAAAATCATATAATTACCTCATCATAGTACTACCGAGCAAATAACAGCATTTACACCTGCCATTTAAGACAGAGAGAGAGAGAGAGAGGGAGAGAGAGAGAGAGAGAGGAAGAAAGAAAACCGCTTAAAAAAACAAAAAATACAAACACCATACTGTGCTAGGGCAGTACTGTTAGCCAATGGGGAGAGGAAGCAAAGACAACAACAAAAACAAAGCAGCACTACGCTCCGGTACCAGTCACTCCTATTTGCAAACAAACACTCTAGCAGAGGTGCACATTTGTGAATATGCTGACGCTTACTCTGGATCACTGATTGCTGAAAATAAACACAAGAGTGACGATAGCACGTGCGGGCCTGTGCCGTTCCGCTAGGCATCACACGTTTTCAGTCCAGAGGAGCCATGTGTGCCACAGCTGCTCTAATAAAGTACAGCACAACAGCAGCAGCACCTTTTCAACATCTTACACTTTCTCCAACACATACGCACTGCCATATACAAGTCAGAGATCAAGTAGTGTTTAATTCATTTCCTGTTTAAACAGACATTTAGAACTACAACACACAGAGAGAAGCCAATTGCGTGGGGGGTGACGAGTTCAGCTTGATCTAGACAATTCACTGATCATGTGATTACAACACTAACACAAGGGTGCAGATTTGCTCTTGACATTGGTGGGGATGTATGTATCCGGAATGTACCCCCCGGAACGATAAAGGACTGATATACTACATATGCTATTCTATGTGCTTTTAAACTAAGAATAATTTAACAGAATAATTTAATTAATGAATTATATAATATTAAATTTACTGACAGTTGGCAGTTTGTTGTGCAGTTAATTTCCAAACTATGTTATTCACAGCTGTTATTAATATTTATTCTCCCTCTACATGCGGAAATGTCTGCGTGCGTTTCAAGCTGCTCTGCATTAGCTCTGTTGCTATAATTGTTGAGCAACACCTCCAGTAGAGGGCAGTTCGGAGTAAATCAAACATGGCGATGGTGGATGAGCTTGTAAATCTGTATTTACGAGCTTATTTAATCCGAAGATAAACACTCATAAATATTCATAGCGCTGCTACAATCATAGTGCTGTACCAATCTAAATCAATACAGGCTAAATCAATATATCGTTGCTGTCCAATGAAAAACAAGTACCTCCAAAATTGCAACTTTACAGGAGTGAACAAAAACATAATTTACTTTTAATGTAAGTCAAGGGAACCAGAATTTTTTCTAAGCTATTTTGGAGCATTTCTATTGGTCTATTCATTATGAAATTTCCCACAATGTAAACGACCATAGGCGTGTTCAAATGATGTAGAAAACTCAAAATCGAGAAAAATGGAGATGTTTTTCATTGGACAGCAACGATATGCACTTTGCATATTTAAACGCCTCGAACTTTGGATCTTTTTGCTTTAAGTACCCTATTATTTTTATTTTATTAAAATAAATGACAGAACATTCCATTTTGTCCCTAGCAAAACAAAATCTGTATTTACTTTAAAAACAATGAAAAACAACGATTTGTCTCTGCGCTTTGGCGAAGTAACATCATGGTTAACATTTCTAACAACTCGCACAACCAATCTTTAAAAAGTTTGTTTCTTCTTCGCTGTGTTCGTATAGAAGTGCTCGCGTCTTACACTGCCCCCATGGTTTGCAGCGGTATTGCTCCGTCTCGTCCGTATCCGTAAGCTTTCCGAAAACGTGCAAATTAAGCATGAAATAAACGCAGAGTACGGACAGAAAACTCAACAACCAAACGTAGTTACAGAGTCTCACATGACAGCAGCGAAAGGCTCAGCCAATCGCACTGGACATATGTGTTACAGGGAGGTAGGACTACATTAGAGAAAGTGATTTAACCCTTTCTGCAGCTCTAGGTTAATGAGACGTTGACAGATCAGGGTTTTATTTTGAAGGGGATTTAATTACTGGGGAGGACAATTCAATAATCGCTGGATATTGGTTAGGACACGACACTTCAGTCCATGCTAATTCTACACCCTTGCTCTAACAACACGGACAACCTCAGAGAAGACAACAGGCGAGAAGCCTAGTGATTTCAGAGAACGTACCTCATCCTCACCGTAACATTACTCTTCAGATCTACAGAGCTTCCAGATCAGATACGCCATAAAATAGCAACTTTACAGGAGAGGGCAAAAACAGTATTTACTTTCAAAGTAAGTCAACAGACTTTGGAGCATTTCTATTGGTCCATTCCACATGAAATTTGTAGACAACATTAACAGCAGCTGTCGTGTTCGAATTATGTATCTCCATTTTTATTGTTTTTTATTTTTTACATGTTTACAGCAATAATATTCACTGCTGCTAAGATTCATTTTGAGGAAAAGAAGGATGATTCACATGTTAAACATATTTTCTCTCAAAATAAATAAAATAAAAAAAAACATTTCACACTATGTTTTGTATGGAACGGTTTGTTTAGAGATCTAAAAGCATTTACTTTGACAAACATGAAAACATCAATAAATGGTTAAATACACTTTCATGGTACTGTGTATTCCAACCTATTCGCTTGCTCAGCCTGTGTTTGGCAAGTGTGAGAAAATTCACTGTAAGAAACAATTAAGGATAGAAGAACTAGACAGCAAACAATCCGAATAAAGCTATTATCACGCCATTTACACAAATCTGTGTGTCCATTTACATGTAATTCCCCACAGCCGCCATAAATAGCCGCTAAAAACAAAAACAATCCGTTCGGGATTTTAACTCTCTGTGGAGGGTTTTGGCCAGAAATATTAGCATTTTCTAGGGTTTAACAGCGAGGACACAGCCGGCTGCACTGAGAACACAGTGCTGCACACATACAGACGTTGTTTTGTGCAAATTAACTAGCCTATAAGAACTGCAGTGCAGTGAAACTGTCCTATTATTAATAGGATGAGCTTTAACTTATTACATTTACGTAACTAGATCACACTGAAGATAAACGCTCATAAATATTCATAGCGCTGCGACAATCCAAATCAAATTCAGCAGTTAAAGCTGAGTGATACAGGCTAAATCAATATATCGTTGCTGTCCAATGAAAAACTTTTCAACTTTTTTCAACTTTACAGGAGAGAACAAAAACATACTTTATTTTCAATGTAAGTCAATAGAACCAGATTTTTTTTCCAAGCTATTTTGGAGCATTTCTATTGGTCTATTCATCATGAAATTTTCCCAAAATGTAAACGACTATTGGCGTGCTCAAATGATGTAGAAAACTCAAAATCGAGAAAAATGGAGATGTTTTTCATTGGACAGCAACAATATGCACTTTGCATATTTAAATGCCTCAAACTTTGGACCCTATTATTTTTATTTTATTAAAATAAATGACTGAACATTCCATTTTGTCCCTAACAAAACAATAACAACAATACTTAAACTTTACCAAATGTTTCAGTGGTTACAATTTTAGCTCATTTTTAGCATAACCCACCAATTCTAGCCAGTAAATGACTGGCAAACACAGCTTTGAAGAGTTGTACACACAAAAAAACCTGAATATTTTTTATTAAAATGCAACAAATGCTTTTACAAGCAGAAAATGTGCTTTGGTAAACACTGATTTTTAGACTTTTACTCCACATTTTTACTTCACATTCGATTTAAATAAACTGCTTACCATGTGGCCATGATGCAGGGATGCAGTCTGACTTCTAGCTATAAAGTGCAGTGGTGTGGCCAACATAAGACTCTGACTAGGCTCTACTGACTACTGACTTATACTATCTGTGTTTCTGTAGAGACAGTTTTTTTTCCATTTATTTTTAACTTAACTTTGTTTTCCTAAGATTAAACTCTTAATCTTACAAAAACATACAAAATAAATTAAATTAATGAAATAAGTTCCCATGTGTAAATGTAAATTTAGGGGTTAGGGTTTGGGACAGACACCTTCAGCACACCTTCAATGACACAAATCAATACAATCCCTGTAAATATAAACTCTATTATACAAGCTGATTATTAATTTATTATTGTTAACTTAAATGTCTACTAATACTATGATACATTTGGAAAATCTCATGAAACTGTATTTTATTAGCACGGCCAGTGGTGTTAGTCGAACAGGAAATGCTATACTTGGGTATATTTAGACAAACGGACCCAGACACGAGTAGTAGAGTAGTGATACAGAGCATGACTCTGCATTTGCAATAGAAATTCGTACGAGCTCACTGAGAAGCTTCAGGGTGCTTCCTCTCCTTGTGCTCAAAGCCAGTGAACTCAGTGTGCCGAGGGCTGCAGGGCGAGAGAGCAGAGAGAGGACGCACTTTACCATCAGTGTGCTCAGGAGCGCTGGAGGGGGGTGCATGCGTATGAGCGGAAATGTGGACATTAGATGGTTATAAGAGAGCCAGCTCTATAAGCATCTGTTGAAGGTAAAATGTCCAAGTGCTCAAAAAGATATAATCCTTCTTCAAATAAGTAATACATAACAGAAATATGAAGCAGCATCGTTAAATAGCATTGTAAGAATTATTTATTTTATAATACATACTCTTCAAATACTATGCAGCGAGGAAATAAACCAGATTGATGTTTTTGAGCACCACGAATGATGTAAAATGTCTTATTTATCAATTCCAGATGAACCCAATGTTAAATACAGTAAATCATATAAACAAAAAATAAACATATTGTCACTGTCCAATTAAAAACATTATCTCCATTTTTGTCAATTTTAATTTTTTATATGATTTGAACACGACATTGGCAACGTCTACAATGTTCATGATAAATGGACCAATAGAAATGCTTCAAAATCATTTGGAATAAATTCTGGTTCTATTGACTTACATTGAAAGTAAAGACTTTTTTTGGCCTCTCCTGTAAACTTCTTATTTTGGAGATGCTTGTTTTCCATTAGACAGCTAAGATAAATAACAGCATAGCACCGAGCATCAATTTGCCTTTTTACACCGTAACAATCTACAGTGCTAACACTCTCCTCTGATAATCATCCTGCTGCTGTTCTTTCTTTGTTTTCCAGTACACTGTGGCTTTAGAGAAAGATTTACTAAGAGACCCGCTATCTAAGAGTCACCCACTATCTACAGAGGGTCTACGAACAATTTGAACTGTGGGGGTGGCCAATTTAGTGGGGTTATCTACTAAGAACCTTCATGCAAATGGACGCATGATGCAACTTAGTGATTAATATGTGACCAGCATAATATAAAACATGTTGATGTCCCTCTCGTATGGAATCCTTGTCTTGCAGGTATGACGGGAAAGCTTCTTACTAATTGTTTTTTTTCTGTTTCTGACAGCATATTTTAATTTCTTATGTCAAAACCTCTCAAAATAACTTTTTTTCAAAGAGATTTTAACTTTGTATGTGAAAATAATGCATTATTACTCTTAATGAAAGAAAATTAAGAGAAAAGTTCAATTTTGTTGGACCCAGTGTCAAAAGACATGGCAAGCTTTTCATAGGTGTGTAACAGCAGCCTTTCCTATCAGCTTTGGTAAATCAGACCAGATGCTTCATTAGAAGAATGACATAAAAGAGACACTATAATAAAAGCCTATGTGATGAGAAACAGGAAAACAGCAACAACTGTGCAAACAGTAGTAAATCTGCCCCTTAGAGGTTCTGTTTTTAGGGTGGAAGGTACATGAGTATAACAGATCTTATATCATACTTTACCATACTCTACCGGAAATAGGAAGACGCATCTAGAGCACAATTCTTAAAATCCAGACACTAGATCGAGTGCTTGGCCATGGAAAATATAAAAAAAAATTGAATATTGCGATATTGCTGATACTGTATCGATTCTCAAAAAACAGCATTGATTTGTAATCAACAGTCTACAATTGAAGATTGGTTGTATCGGTGGTTCAATTCAACTAGATAGCCGTGTTCTTCATCATTAGACTCTTCCAGCAAACTCCAACTTAAATACGTAGGATAAGGGTTCACGACTAATGTTAGCATTGGCAACCCTGTACAAATAATGGTATTTTTTATACTATGGCATTTTCCTATATGAGCTTGTTCACAGAATCGCAATGTTTCGCAACATATCGAATCGTAACCCCTGCATCACCAGTTTCCTGCAATACACAGTCATAGTAATGACTGGTAGTAAACTGAACTGTTAATGCAACTGACTAGACCTGCAATGACAAAAATCCAGGACCGGAAACTAGAATCAATGCCGGGATTTTAAGAGTGTGTGCAATAGTTAGCAATAGAGGAAATAAAGTGTTTCAGTTTGCCAAATGTCTCTCACCATGTTTGCTTTTATAAGCCTTAAAATGAGCCCAGCATCATTTATTCATTGAGGAGCTTATGAAGTTTGATTTATTATTATTGTATTTTTTTTTTGGAAGACTTCAATATAAATCTCAGGTCTCATCACCCTCCCCTGCTCTGTACTCTAATCCTCCACAGGCTAACAGCATGTTTCATTTATTCTATAGAACACACTTCAGCTGATACTCTCTTCAAACAGCACATCTACAAAGCTTCTCTAGAAACCAGGTTCTATTACATCTCTTCCTTTCTCTCTCTCCCTCTCTCCCTCCCTCTCTCTCTCTCTCTCTCTCTCTCTCTCTCTCTCTCTCTTTCTCTCTACAGTTAATTACCAACCTCGCTGCACATTGACTGGCATTTTCAAAGTGTGAAGAGTAAATGCATGCAAAATAATAAATAAATAAATAAATAAATAAATAAATAAATAAATAAATAATCAGCTGTACAGTGTGAGGTCGATCCCATGTGCTGTTGGCATGGCAGCTGGGGGAGACGCAAACCTGGGTTTTGGTAAACACGGAAAATAAAGAGAGGAGACTATGTCCTCATACACAACCTCTAGCTCCCTCTGATGGAGTGAGCAAGGAAAAAAGCAGGGGAAGGCAGAAAGATGTAGAAAGGGAGGGACTGGGAGCTGGGAATGAGGGAAAAAAGGAAAGAGGGGGAGAGAGGGGTCAGATCATCTTTACAAAGCACTTCTAGTTTCCATATACTGCTCATTGCCATACTGACAGTAAACTGCTCCAGCTGGTCTCACTGGTTTTCTGCCAAAAGCACCAGCTTGGCCTTTATTACACACACGCCAGGTAATATCAACTGATACTGACAACCTGTATTTTTATTCACAAAATTAATTAATTTTTTCTCCACAGCGTGGTCCGAAAACAACTTCCCACTGATAGAGCAACACTTTTGTACTGTTGATGAACCACATCCTATTTAACTATTTAACAGCAATACACAGTGGAAATATATTATATGCTCTAAAGCTGTGGTCACACAGGTCAGTCATCTCACCAGTGTCTCCACCTGGGTGGAGCAAAACTCAGATGGGCATAGGTGGTCTTGATGCACTGAGGTGTGGGAGGGAATGAATATTTCCAGTGTTCTTTCTTATTTAAGGAAATTGTTATTTAGTTTATGCTCTGTTCGTTCTGACTATAGACTCACACAAACTACAAAAAAACTAGTAAAAAATGAGAAAACTAATCAAAACCACAAACTATTCTGTTTAGCTCCACCCTCATAAATGAGTTTTTTTCTCTGACTGTTTAATAAATCTGAGCACGACATACTGTTAGATGTTTTTCAGCTTAAAACTTTTTACGTTTAGTAGTTTTTAATATCAATCAAATACAGAGCCATGCAAAAGTTTGGGTACCACAGTCAAACTTGATGTTATTGTTAATATAACAAAAGAGCTTAACAGTCTCCCAGTTCGTTAAGGGATATTTGCCTGCTCTCGCTTTGTCTATTCACAGATCCTCAATGTTTAGGACAATTTTAACTTTATGAGGACTTTCTAATATCATCAAGCTTGTTTAGATGTTAATTTGCAAAATGCTGACGCTGCATATTGTGGTGAGAATACTGGAAAGGTTTTCTTCTGATCATTTTTCTATGAACGTCATATTTGTGCAGGAGTCCTTATAACAGTATACCAGAGCCCCACCACTCCAGAGTCTACTAAATCTTCCAAAAGATCTTTTACAGTCAAACTGGGCTTCTGATTTGTCTATGCAGCAATCCTATGAGCAGTCCTCTCTGCAAGTTTTTCTGGTCTTCAACACTTTAACTGGACCTCCACAATTCCTGTCTTCTTACAGCCTTCTCCTGCTTTGTGGGCATCAATTATTTTAATGCTATGCAGCTACTTAGAGGAGTCTGTGGCTGCTGACTGTTCTCATGAAAAGATGAGAAGTCTAAGCATTTTTAAAGCTGGACAATTGCATCACCTGGCCTTTCGTAACAATGGCTGTGAACAAACCACAGCCATAACAAGGTATTAAAGGTCTGAGACTTTGATCTAAGTTATCTGTGCATGGTGTACCTTTCATTTGTGCACACTAGACTTTTACAAAACTAATGTAATACAGTAAACTTGCTTTAAATGTTTGAAACAATACTAAATCCTTAACTTTGTGTCGTTTGCAGTCATCAGTTTATCCTCTACTCACTTAATAGTCCACAGAATTTTTTTTGAGCCAGGGGTGCCCAAACTTTTGCATGCCACTGTTTTAAAAACACTGAAGTGTCAGTAATTCTATGAAAAAAAGAATGTGTATATTATGCATTGTCTGAGGAAACGTACTGTCACTGTTCAATCAAAACCTTAAGTGTAATTTTAGACTATTTACATAAATCTATGCATCTAGAACAGAATGTGAAGTAAACATAAATTTACAAATTCTGCAAAAAAATTAAATAAAATACAAAACTGGAGAAACTTTTTTTGGGTAACAATATTAACAGTATATTACAAAATGATATGCAAATTATTGGACTTTTTTTAATTAAGATACATTAGAACATAGAGTAAAGTCGAACACCAGAGTTATAGACTACATTAAGGGAGGTCTGCGAAGTCCAGTCTGAAGTGCAAAGTGTCCACCGAGGTTAATGAGCACCACAGCTCTGGGGAAAGAGCAGTTAGCATGTCCAGTTGTTCCAGCTTTAATGGCTCTGAATATTCTACCAGAGGAAGGCAGATACAAGAGGACTGGCCAGTGTATCCTACTAAAGAGGCTTTGTAGCAGATGTGTAGAAAACAGACTGCAAGCCTCAACTTTCCATGTCAGAAAAGTGATACGAGACCAATTTTATTCCCTATTCAATTAATTTGTTCTAGAGAAGTTCATTATAGATTTATACACAAAGTGAAAATCTGGAAAAGCAAAATACAAAGCATGCCATTCTCAGAGATATCTTCATGTGAGCCTCCTAAAGTTAGTGTCTTCCAGCCACAGTTCAAAGCCTTTTGATTGTATCGACTATATGAGACTTGTGTCTCCTGAGCCCATCTCCAGAACTGCTGACCTGTGTATGTTACATAACTGGAAAAAAGAGAAATGGTAGTACATCAGGAGCTATTTCTCCACACTGAGTTTTGGGTCATATGTCCACTCAGTTACAATTCTGTTTCTGGAAAACGGACATGCACTGGAATGGTTGAACAGAAAGGTGCAACACTATCAGGCCATGTCTGGAATAAAGAAAAACTGTAGTAGGCCTGGCTGACGGTTGGAAAAACAATAGCATAATAGCATAATACAGTCTAGTGGATTAAAGAATATATGCCTCAATACTTCCCCACCCCTTGTGGACAAACGTCAGACTAGTATACATAAAGCAATGACGTCCAAAGCCACAGCCGTGGGCCTCAAAGTTTATTTTCCTTTATTATAGCAAAGGTGAACTGAATCTCAGAAATAGATTATTGTTCAAACCCATCTAAACCACTGAGACACTGAACGGGGCAGGTGGAAGGTGATGGGTGGTCTTTCCTCACCATCAGCAGGGATAGGGGAAGACTTGCTCTACTGTTCACTAATGGTTTAATAATAATAGCACTAATAAAACATAAAATGTACATATTATCTGATGTTATTTAGCAAACAGTTTCAAATGATATTAGTACTTTCTAGTTCTCCAATCATTTTCTTTCTCTATACATCACTTAATCCCTTATAAGCTTTCTGATTGGGTTAGTTGTTAGTCGCCCCAGGTATTCAAATATACATCTGGTCTAATGGATAGATAGTAAAAAAAAAAGACTAGCTTCAGTGGACGGGGTGCAAAGTAAAGGCTTAATAAAATAAATCCAACTCTCAGTGTCAGATAGAGAATGTGGCTCTGAAATTGATTACTGAGATGCAATAGCCCAATCATCCTCTTCATTATCTTTCACATTTAAAAAAAGGAGAAAGAATTACAGGACTTCTCCAGAACTTTCCGTAATCAAAGCCTGGATTAATCACCCCCAAAAATTCTACCACATCCTGCAGCCTCAGGCTGAGAAAAACAGATCATTTATGTACGTATGTAAATCTTCTATTTAAAGATGTCCACTTTTTTATTTAATAAAACTTTATTTTAACTTGTATTGTTTTAATTGTTTTTGTTTACATTACATTGTCCATTAGAAAAAAAGCCGCTGTACGTTCTACATAATTCAATTTACACTGCAAGACAGAATGGAATAAAACTCAAATCCACTTGGTGGCTCGAGACACCCGCACCCACATAACAAAATAATTATTTCTTGGCCTCCCCTCCTAATTCTCATTACCACAATATGAAAAACCTACTTTTCTCATTATCAATATTTTTAATTAATCTTAATTTCACATATTTATTTAGCCTTTTGATTCGAAACAATGAATCTTTTTACTCTAAAGTCAACCAAAAGTACAAAATGTTATGGCACACATGGACAGAAAACAGTGTTACTGTGTTACGCTACTTCCTTTGAAAATATACAGTACTATTTAACACCAACATTTTAGACTCAATAGAAACATTTAACTGGCTAGTATACTGGTAGCCCAGTATAACTGTAGTTGTCATCCAGTAACTAATCAATATTCCATTATGTTAAATTAGGTTTCTGGTGATTTAATGAAAAAATAAGAGCAAAAACACTCTTATTTTAAATATACATGGTTTTAAATAATGTGCTTTGGTGCTGTATTTGTTATGTAAGCTTTCCCACCCAAACCCCTTTGATTCTACACTCATTGTCCATTTAATCAGCTCCACTTAGCATAAAGGAGCACTTTGTAGTTCTACACTTACAGACTGTAGTGTGCAGTCTACCCTGCACACCCTGTTCTTCAGTGGTCAGGTATTATTTGGGTGGATCAGTTTCAGCTCTACAGTCACACTGAAATGGAGCTGTTGGTGTAAGCCGTGTTGGTACGAGTGGCTCAGACACAGTAATTCTGTCTGGTCAGTGTAGATTAAGGGGTAAAAAAGAGATATTTAAAAATATTATTGTTCCGTTATTACTGTTATGGCATTGCTATGACATTAACATTGCAGAAGTAAGAATCTGCTCACTTAAATTGGAGACTGTTACTAAAATCAATAAAATCATTTCTGCTTGTTTATAATAACTCAGCTGTAATGTTTGTACACTTCTACACTGCAAGTTCTGTCCCAGTATTCATGCATATGTGAATATCCCTGCTGTTATCAATTACACGGAAATTGAATTTTGCTCCTCTGTGTAAACCATGTTTGATGGGATGTTTGATATATGTATGCTTACTGACAAGACTGGCCTTGGCGTGTGTCCTTGGAGTGCAGTCTTGCCTTTGACTGGGCTATCGTTTAGGATATTTATGCCAGCACGCGAATGTGAAAACCTGAGAGTAGTTTGTGTATGTGTGTTTTTCAGAGGGGAAAAAAAAAAAAAAAAAGCACAGTATAATTGTTTGTGAACACCTACTAGATGCCAACTGGGCCTCAACAAAAGCACGATACAGCCTTGGCAAAACACTCACAGCATGGGCTGAGAACTGCCAGTCAGAGACACGCGTACGCGCACAAACACTAAACCCCTCAAATAAAGTTATAAGACAATTACTGCCGACCAAATCATACCTTTGTGAGAGCTGAAAGCACAACACTATTATTCAGCAATAAGTAATTAATGAAAACATCGCTACCTCGCTCACACAATCCCACCCCTACCCCGTCTAACCCCCGCTATCTCGCAGAGAAAGACAGCGGTGGAGAAGAGCAACAGACAGAATAATGGATGGAAATAACTGTAATAGAGTAACACAATCAGTTCTCGTGTACGAGTTTCTTTCGGAGCGCTGGGGATGTGTTACCCATAATGCCATCCCGATTTGATGAGGGATGCTAGAGCGCGAGCTATTAATGAAATGTGGAAGTGGGAGAGAACACAGATAGGCCATTACATTAGAGTGAAAGAAAGAGGCAGGGGGAGAGGTGGGGGCTTGTGTTAGAAAGTTTGAGAGGAAGAGCGTGAAAGAGAAGAGAGAGAGAGAGAGAGAGAGAGAGAGAGAGAGAGAAAGAGGTTGCGAGAGGCTGCGATGCTTCTGCTACTTTTGATTTCGCTAAAGACAGCAGGCACTACCCTCTTTGCAAGCATGGGGCTAGGACGGACTGCAAGGGCTCTGATCGGTTTTAGGATCACTCCTATGAATGAATGAATGAATGAAAGAATGACTTAATAATAAATAAAAACCCAACCAATAACAATAAAAATAATAAAGAAGAAGAGAAATAGGAGCGCAACATCAATAAAATCAATAAAATGATGGACGAAGCCCAAAACAAGCTTTTTTTTTTTTTTAAAAGAACATACTTCATAATGCTCATGTACAGATCGCGGCCCAAAGTAGTAGCATGCAGATTGGGGTTAATATGAATTGGTGAAGGATGACATACTACTCTGGCCAGTTTGCAGTATGAGCTAGTTCTAGTTCCATTGCAAAATTCAAGGTGCTCATTACTGGACAATGTAACCACTGACACGACAACCTGGACTGATTCGAACAGCCCTGGAATCAGCTGTGCATGGATAACATTAGTTTAAATGATACTGCACACTCTTCTCTGCTGGTCTTAAGATTAAGGCTTTGCTTATTTTGTCTGTTTAATAAAGTTAACTTGCTGCATAGATAACCTCCAAGCCTTCTCAACTATGCCTTTGGTTGTTTGTTGTCTCTGCAATTACTTTATATTTTTCACTGAGGCTAGGTGAACCTAGACTGCACAAAGAATTATAGAGAGGCCTAAAGAAGAAAAAGAAGCTGCAGAAGCCGAAAAACCATCAGCAAAGAATTCCTTATTTTTGCCACTCAAAGCTGAAGACAGTCGAACAGATACCAACATTCAGAGAATTCTAAATCTCCTGCAAAAGGCACCACCAAACCTTTACTAAAAATCAATCTGATAGACCACTCTAACCTGTGCAGATGTTTCAGGAACAGGAGTTCTTCGCACCATATCATGGTCAACAAACCTGGTCCTGAAGATCTACCTTCCTGCCTAGTCTAGCTCTAATCAGAGTCTACCACATCTGCTCCAGCTAATTAACTTCAGAAGGATCAGTTGGTTAAGTGTTTGGAAAGGTGGGTCGTCACATTAGATGCAGGTGGGAACTAAACTCAAACAAAGAAGCTACACCTCCAGGAGGACAGTTGGTCGTCTTACAATAGGCGGTTCTCATGTGAACCATGTTTGCAAACCTTAAGAAACTTTAAAGAAAAGGTTCTGGAAATCTTATACACTTGAATAAAACATTAAATAAATTAGGTCGCATGATGTGCACCTAGCTTGTGCTGTCCAGCTGCAGTGTCTGGAAAGCCCTGTCTAAATCCCTTGCAACTCATTTTTCATAACGCTAAATCAAAGTGAATTATGGAACTCGCCAGGCCCACAAAGTAAAGCCAGCATCTTTCACCGCATGAGCCCAGCAAAAAAGTACAATTCCCAGGGGCTCGATGGGTCCCTCCATACCTTATGCTCTGCGTATTAATGTGGCAAGGGGCACAGCCATGATTAATTACCATTAAATATTGCACCCAGAGACAGCTCTAAATGAGCTGGGCTCTAATTAAAAAGGAGGCACTGTGCTACTAATCAACATGGCCTTTCTACTCCACTCAGTATGCAATTCCACACAGACTGAGTCCACAGTCAGCCAATACTGACGCTTACAGTGGACTGAAAGCAAGAGGAAAGCATTCTGACTGGTTTCCACTGACCTCCAATAGTCAGTACATCTGTTGATTACTTGTGCAAGTCCTCACGTTCTCTCCCTCTCCCTCTCCCTCTCTCTCTCTCTCTCTCTCTCTCTCTCGAAGCATGCTATAACGTGGTGAGACAGTGAGACATTTTGGGCGTTGTGCAGTCTCTCTGCTCCTGGGGGTTGCCGGAAGCGATGTGACCTCACGCAGCTCTCCCGTCAATCCGGCACCCCCACGTCCGCCACAACTCTCCACACACGCACACGCGCATACAGCCAACTGTTTCTGTCAGTCCGGGTTAGTAATGAAACAATCTCCTCCACTTGTAGGCAGTTCATAACGAGGGAATCAACACAAGCTCAGTCTTCTAATTACTGTTAAAGTAGCGTTCGGCTAGCAAAGAACAGGGCTGAAAATAAAAGAAAAGAAAAGAGGCAGCACCATCATCTCCCACGGGCCAGAAGACATGTCGGCAAGTGTGAGTATTTTTAATGAAGCCATTGCTTTGTATAGTAGGCCTTCATGATACATTTAAAATGTATAGTGGGATCAAAGTGACATGCTGGTCTACTCATTAAATCACCTATAGCAACAGTTATCTACACCTGTGAATGGTCATGACGATGACGGCACGCAATACAAATGTGACTGGTTAGAGGGTGTATTGCAGCCTGTTGCAATAACAGTACGGCACAGTCCAGCCTCACTGTACAGACTCATTATTGTGACATGTTTCACTGCAACAACGTTTGGATTAGCGAAGCAACACTCTCCTCCGCTCACAGGCAGCTCATAATGAGGGAATAATCACAATCTCACTTTTGGTATGACTGTTAAAGTAGCACTTTACTAACAGTGGAAGTCTTTTTCTACTGTGATAGGGAGAGTTTGAAATCATTAAAAGTGGAATAGGAATGAACGTGTAGGAACATAATAGCTGAGCTGAGAGGAGAGCAGAAAAGCAAAGCCTTGTTTAAAAAAAAAAACGCTCAAGAACATAGGAACATGAGATGAGACGGGAAAGAAAAAGGAACAAATGAGAAAGAGAGAGAGAGTGAGAGAGTGAGAGAGAGAGAGAGAGAGAGGATGAGAGAGGGAAATAGAAATGGCTTTCCAGTCAATAAAGAGCGTGTTTTATAAGATGAAATGATGATGAAGTCAGTGTAATCGCTCTCTCCATGCAGGGCTGAGGGAGTGGCTCAGTGCAGCTCCAGCTACTGCTGGGAAATGTCCTGTAGGGCTGAACATGGACATCAGCTTCACAAAATAATAGCATTACGAGACGTGATGGTACAACACAGAAGCACGTCTGCACACGCATATATACTGAAACTGCTGTTGTTTGTTTGTTGTTAGAAATATTAGTGTGGTGGCCAATATGAAAATAGTATGATGTATCACAATACTTAGCCATTTTCACGATGCTTAAACATAAATATCACAACGTAAACACACATGCACATATGTATGTATACACACACACACACATACACACCTCAACAGCTTTAAAGCCACATTATAGAGGTTTTGAGTATTTGGAGACCTCACTAATGGAAATTGCATGCAGTTATGACTATTGTCATCTCGTCATCTCATCTATCTATCTATCTATCTATCTATCTATCTATCTATCTATCTATCTATCTATATATATATATATATGAGATAGACCGATCAGTGCTTTTGAGGACAATTCCGATCGCCGATCACCTTTCAGCACGATCGACCGATAGCCGATACCGATCAAGGGCGGGGCTATATGCCACGGCAGGGCTACATGTTGTTATTAGCGCAAGCATGTCATGAAACATGGTCTAAACTGGTTTATTACCATTTTTAACCAGCTCATATGAAACGGCATAATGTTTTTAACAAAATTAAAAGTAAATAAACAAAGTAAATCAAACAAATATCCCCAATACTGCAATCATTAAATGTAGACCCTTAATTTAAAATGAAAAAAGGTAATTAAATAAATTCAGTGAAAACTGCAGTCATTAAACCCAGACTCTGTTATTTTAAATGACAATCTGTAATCATTAAATGTAGATCTTGAATTGTTGCTGCTGTTCTGTTCGTACCGGTCAGATCTGGTCTGTATGGTGTTCTGGGTTATTTGTTTTGTGCTAGCTGCGCGTGCTAGCTCTGCTGTTTGCTAATACTCACTGTATTCAGCCGCGTGGTGTACGCGTCGTATCAGATTAATAGTGTTAAATGTCTTGGTTCCCCCACCAGACACACTGATTTTATACAGTTTAAAAACACCCTAGATGAGTCTGCATCACATACGACGGCAATTCTTTAGTCAGTCTGTCGAAAATGAAAGGGTGTGTATTTCCACCTAGTGGTTCAGATAGGAATTGCAGTTTTACGTAGGGCTCCTTTTTCTGGGTGAAACACTAGCTGGAAATACAGAAATTAGACTCATTTGTTTAACGCCATCGATTGGCTTTCTGGATCGGCTAAACTGGAGAAATATCGGCCGATACCAATACATACCGATCGATCCTTCCATCTCTCTCTATATATATATATATATATATATCAAGGTGGTTCTCCTTTTGACATTAATACTCACAAAAAATACTTAGCTTTCAACTTCAATCTAACAAAAACACCACATGGAGTGCATTAATTCTATTCACTTAGTTTGCTGTTTTAATGACTTTGCATATTGTGCACCAATTACAAAAATAAACCATTATGTATGCTCTCTGTGAAACATGTAGCTGGTAGTACTGACGGCATCCACGATATGCTTAATAAAAGCAAAGAGAAGGAGAGATTATAAAAGGAAATTAAGGAAGCTCCTAGAGCTTCTACTGCGCAGTAGTCAGCATTTACACAATCAAAACTTTCTAGCAGCGTACTGTTTCACAGGAACTGGGTTTACATGGAGAAGCCTTGTATCATTATCTTTGAGAATAATAAAAATGACACCATTATGGCAATAATAGTAAAAAAGCCAGGGTGAGTTATAATTTTACAGCACAAAACAAAATGGTAAATCATAGTACATTCTTATAGAATGTATAATTTGTATTTTACATAATTTCTAGTATTAACATTTTATAAAAATGCAGCAATAACAATAATAACTTATATATAACTTATTATTAATCAAATAAAATCTGTCTTTTATGAAGACAAAGACTGTCAAGTGGTTTTATGTGGGTTTTTTTTCTTCAGATAAGTAATAGAAGGCATGATCAATAAATGCTCTCCAGTGCAAGAAGGCAAAGCCTTTGACTTAGTCTATATTGGTACCATATCTGATACAAAACAGTACGTATCATAGCAGATGCTGAAAGAATATTGACCACAATGAAAAGCACTTCATGGATTTCTTACAGTAGGTTACTCTGATAACAGTAGTCATTGGTCACCTAACAGTAGTCATTGGTTATCACTGCTTAATCTTAACACTTGTGTCCAATGACACTCATTTCTTTACTTCAGCCCATATTCATTGTCATATATTCTGTATCAGAATATATGACAACAGGCCTTCTGTTGGTTTTCTGGTCAATAGATGACATATTTGAGATTTGGATGTGGAGAGGTGGGGGAGCTACACAGTGTGTCCTACAGCTGCGACCGTCTTATACTCACTCACACTATGAATATTTCAGCCTCCCTGCATGCAGTATCTGTAGCCAACACAACGCATACTGTGCGCGCGCAGTATGGCATTAGGTAATGAACACTGCACACTCACCAATCAGCAAGGAATCAGGAAGATAAAGCTGACTGTGTATGTGCCACACCTGGAGGAAGGCTAATCTGGAGAGGAATCCATTTCCCTTGCTGAATGGAGGTACTTTACTAGACATCGTTGAGGGAAAAAATAGCACAGACCCTCATACAGGGATGGAAAAGAGGGACCACAGTCGCAGGCTTGTGAGATCATGTACAATATACCACCATTCAATCACACCCTAGCCATCACTGACTGATGATAGTACTATGCGGCATGTAGGCAGGTGCCAGCAGCCAGTCAGTGCACGTTCCAGGGCTGGGAATACTGAGATGCTGTTCCTTACACAGTCTCACAAGAATAGAAAAACACATCCAGGGATAACTTAGTGCAAGACTGCATCACTATCCACTGCTATATAGTTACTGCACCTAGAGTATAATTAATAACACAGGCAAAACCAGCTAGCCAGCAAAAAGTTACTATTAGTTAACATATAGAGGTGATGTAATTATAATGGAATCTTCACTGCACACGCAACAAATATTTTCATGCTTCTTTGGAGTCTTTTGCCAATTTTCAGCATGTGACCATGCTAGTGTAAGGTGTAGTGGGACAAAAGACTTCTGAGGATAAGGTGAAAACGGTGATAGAAATTTATTACAAACAAAACAGAAAAACATACAATCAAAAACTTTACTGAAAAAAGAAATAAATGGAATTTAATCTAAAATAGCCTGACTTATACTCAGTTTAGGCAATACAAGTCCCAGTTCGCAAGATCATAGAACTACCACAGTTGACTAGCTTTTCAACAGCACCTCAGCTCCACCTCAGCTCTAGCTAGAAACCCGAGTACTGGGATTCTCTCCATCTTGTAGGACAGGCCCAACCCTGGTTGAAATCATAGCGAACGTCCTACAAGGATGGGCTTTCACGTGAACAAAAAGAGCAACAACAACCAATTAAACATAAAAAAAACAGAACAGAACCCAACAAATCAGAACATAAGGCCTTAATAAACAGTAACAGTAAGCACATATACCTGTCCTCCTCTTACCCTTAACAGCCACCCCTCTAAGTTGGCCATGGGCCCTATGGCACCCCTTAAGGGTGAGTGCTATCCCTACTGCCTCCTATTGTTGGTTCCTTCAGCTGAAGGACGGCAGTAAGGTAAGAGTGAGCATTTACCCCTCACGCTCCCATGTTCTTTGGTGATAGTCAACACCACTTGCCTCATCACAGCTAATGATAAGCTTACCACCATTTCACCTACCTTCAGCCATACTTGTCCCGAGATCTTCTCATTACAAAACAACTATGTCTGGTCCCGTGAGCTACTCCCAAAGCTAACTGATTTTTTCCTCTTTATTTGTGGCACAATAATCATGCAACATTTCCTATATAGCAGAAGGTGTTGCAATGTTTAATAAACTGTGTTGCTTTTCATAACAATTAGAAAATGGCTTAAGCTCACCAAGTAAAGTGTGCCTAAACATTAGTGTATATGTCCGAAAGACATCCAACATTTCTACTAAAAATAAGGATATCAATCAGGCCTTTGTACCATTTTGCTGCTCTAGCCTACAAACTTTGGTAAAGGCTTTAAAACAGATGTTGTAACATTGCTGTGAAGATTTAACTGCATTCAGCCATCAGAGCATTAGTAAGTTTAGTGACTGATGGTGGATTCTTAGTTCTGGACCACGAACACCGCTCCAACTCATCTCTAAAGGTCATGATCACAAAATTTCAATTGACCATTAGCTTCCATATTAATAACTGCAGTTATTTATCATTTGTTGCTGACATTCACCATATGTTGCATTTAAAGCCATAACTGGCCAAATTGGTTGATTAGACATCTTTTTATAGCTACCAATAACAAGCAGCCCCTAAATTTGATTAATTTTATGAATTACACAAACTTTTTTTTGCTTGCTTTTATTTACCATTAGATAAAAACATACTCTATTCTCATGCTGTTTGTTGTACAGTGAAGCTATACTGAACGCTGAGAACTGTGGAATATAACTGTTATCAGATGATTAGGTATTTAACATTACAGACCTACTCAGAGAACGCAGTTCCACATCTCCATAGCCCAATCCCAGAATGCTTTATACCGCTCTAGCTGATGCTTGGCGATGGCCGTGGCGACCTCAGGCTTGTGAGTGGCTGCTCTAGAGCATCTCAATCTGTCAGCAGTGATGTTCTATGCAGATTATGCAAGCTGTGGGTCTGTGGTGCACATTAAAGTAGCTAAATTAACTAATTAGAAGGGGTGTCTGGATACCTTTGACACTGTGATAGTCTGAATGGGATGTGAAAAGAGACAAATGAAAGAAAAATAGATAAACGAGGAAGGTACCAGCAAGCGGACTAGTTAACGTGTGTGAATTTGAGAGCATGTGTCCACACGTTACGAGTGTTCAGTGGGAGCAGATGGTGACAGACACTAACAAACAAACCACACATGTTTTCACACAGCACGGGGGCCTATGATCTTACCCTGCAAGCAAGTCACACGCCATGTGTCTTAAGAGCTGTGTTACTCTCAACCATTATTTCAAACTCATTCCAGTGTAATTCTGAAATGGAACAGATTGTGATTAAGACCAGGCATAGTTATTCCAACACACAGCTATCTTAGCTTTTCTTTACTTAACTGGCTATTTGAAAAAGGCAAGTATAGTTTAAAATACAACAACAGTGAATCAAACTGTGCATCTGAAGAGTAGACATTTTATAACACTGTTTATAGCTAAGAGGTACCTACTGAGAGACTGAGCGGAGGTGAATAAAAAGTGATTTATTAACATTTAAGTCACTACTATTAACTACCATGCCTAGTGGTTCATTTCACAGTAGGCAAGAGCAAACTAAATATTAGGACCATTCACTATTAACTAGGACTGCTGAGCAGTTAATGCAATACGTTTTAATTATTAATTTAATAACATCATGTGAACGGTGGACTTGAATAGGGCGAACTTGGACTGATACAACAAAATACACTGTTATTGTGATAAATTACTTCATAATTGTTCAAAATATGCTTTTTTGAGTATACTGTGGACATTATCTGCACTTGACCACCTCCATAATTCATCACAGAGAGTGAACTACCAGTGTGGTTTAACCAGAAATACAGAAGTACAGAATGTTACATGCAAAAAACATAGTCAGTGTTTTTGGTTTACTACTATTTTTGAATGTGGCACTTGACCTTATTTTGTCTGTTGTAATTAATCAGATGTCAGAAAAAAATAAATATTGCGGAATATTGTGTATTGTAAAAAGTACCTAAAGTACTGTGATATTATGTATCATTGCTGTTCAAAGTCAAGTCTCCAAAATTGCAACTTTAAAGGAGAGCCCCAAATCATTATTTATTTTCAATATTAGTCAATGGAACCAGAATGTTTCCCAAGCTATTTTGGAACTTGAATATTGGTCCATTAGTCATGAAATTTTCTCACTATGTAGACACCCACTGGTGTGTTGAAATGATGTTAAAAAATAAATAAATAAAAATTAAAATCAACAAAAATGGAGCTTTCATTGGGTTTCCACTAGAGTGAACACTTATTCTAATTGTAATCACAGATGAGAGCAACAGAGGATTTCAACACACACACACACACACACACACACACACACACACACACACACACACACACACACACACACACACACACACACACACACACACACACACACACACACACACACACTGGTTCTTGAGAGTTTGTAAACTCTTTAGTATTTTTTATATTCCTGCATACATTTGATCTAAAACTCAAAGTTTCTATAAGTACATGAAGTGAACCAAAGCTACAATATTACAAATATTACATACTTGGTTTATTTATTGAGGGAAATGATTTAACATAACTTATAAGTGAACAAAAGTCTGTGTATGTAAATTGTGAATTAGCATTTACTTTGATGGCAAAATCTGAATCGGGTGTTTTCAATGAATGAGAGGATAATCAGGCGTGAGTGGATGCCCTGTTTTATTTAAAGATCAGGAATCTATCAAAGTCTGATCTTCACAACACACATTGTTGGAAGTATATCACAGCACCAACAAAGGAGATTTCTGAGAACCTCAGAAAATGAGTTGTTGATGCTTAGCAGGTTGCAAAGGGTTACAAAACCAACTGTAAGGAGTTTGAACTCCACCATCCACAGTCAGACAGACTGGGAATAAATGGAAGAAATTCAAACCCACTTCACAGAAGAGATCGACTGACGAAAATCACTCCAGAAGCGAGCCTTGTAATAGTCAGGACCCAGGGTAACTTTTAAGCAACTAAAAGCCTCTTTCACAGTAGCTGATGTTAATGTTCCTAAGTCCCCCACCTGGAGAACACTGAACAACAAAGAGGTACATGGAGGGCTGTGAGGAGAAAGCCACTGCTCTACAAAAAGAACGTTTTTGATTTTTTGAAACAGTTGTGCAATACTGTAGCCCTTTCAATCTTGCTCCCACTCATAAAGCATGTAGTGTTGTTACAATGGAGGCTCTCAAGGGTAACTGTGACTTTGCTGTTGCTTTTGTTTGTTTGCTGCTCACTGATTTATCTCCTGCGAGCACTGTCCAGGCCATTTAATCCTGTCGATGATCTATGATCCTATTAAAGTGATATTAAGTGGCAGTACAGCTGGGCTTCACAACTATTAAGTAACTTCTTGCAACAACATTATCTGCTCAATTGTTGAGTCTTCCTGGAAGACCATCATCAAGGGGGAAGTAATGTCAAGCACGAGTGCTTTTTTCTGCTTATAAGTGCTTATTTTATTCTTTATTACAATGATAAATAATAACTACACTGTAAAACGTGCCCTATGGCATGCATAAACCACATTTTCAACCCAAAAGCTTAATTTCTAAGAAGCTTACTTCTCTCCTGATGTGCTCAGCATGTGCTGTGGAGGGTTAGAGGGAGATGCTAACGCAGGTGAGGAACATACTTGTCTGTTTTGTCCAGTTTTACATGTATTAAAGCAAACAGCTTATTAGTAGCTGCCAAGTATGTCTTTAGTACCTCATGGAAACACACAGAAAACACATCAACATGAGTGCCTACCTCGACTGGCTCTGTCCACGTGCTGCAGGTCGTCCATGAACCTGAGAACATCGGGAAATTTCTCCTCACACACCTCAGCCAGAAAATGCAACAGGGTGGACTTCTGATCAGCTGACTTGGTGTCCTTCAGCTGAAGGAGAAATAAAAAAATAAAAAGAGAGAGAGAACATGATTTTAAAAAATGAACCCTGCTCCAAAACTTCATCAAAAGTTGTTGAAAACCGTTTCTGAAACGCTCATGTTTCATTCAGAATGTGCAATGCCTCATGTCCCGGGAACTGGAAGCCACCTTTGAAACTGCTTGTAAAACTCTTCTGTGAATATTCACTCACTGCTGGAAAGGCCCACAGTGAACATGAAGCCTCGGCTGTGTATAGTGTTGCTATTAAGTGTAAATGTAGCATAATTAGAACGACAACCGGGGAGTCACCGCAGCACTGATGTGCTAAAACACTTTGTATTAGTGGCTCAGGAGATGGAGCATATCAGGACAGGTCCACGATTTTGAATAGATTTAATTGTGATACATTAGTATTCAAAAGTTTGGAAAAAGTATATCAAAGTGTATATACAGTGCATGAAAACAAGTGCATATATAATAATGCTACCACTTTTCAGCTTCATAGATTCAAGTCTCAGAGTCATATCTTAAGGGGTGCGAGTTTGAGAATTTCAGCTTAGCCTTATTAACAACAGCAGGTATTATTTTTTTACACAAGTAAACTCTTACTGAAAACCTGTTCAACAACGCTTTAGTATAAACTCAACAGCTAAAAGCTACATTCACAGGAAAAGTTAATATTATTCTTTTAATTAACCTTCAATTCAACCAGACAAGTCATTCAGACTATACTCTTGTTTACAGTCTGAGAGACTTGTGCCTAGTTCACACTACACGATTTTAGCCTGGTTTTTCAGTCGCCGACAGTTTTTTGCAGATCACCAACAAAAACCTCTGCTCGGAGGCAAATCGCCGACCACTCAGTGCTCGCTCAGTTGTGAAGTGTGAACGGCTGAAAGACACTCGCTGACCTTTCGCTTAGTGATCACCGACTAATCGCAGACGCTCGGCAAACGTCTAGCATGTTTAATATCTAGTCCAGTCGGCGACTGTGAGTCAACAGCAGCGTCTAGCTACAGCCAATGGAATCACGTAGAGAGAGAACCGCGTCACCGTTCACCACTCTCTCTGCGGCTGCGGGCGACACATACATTCTCATTGATAAAATATTGACCTCCAGCTCTCTCTGCAGAACAGACAGTCCCTGCTGGACCTGAGTCTTTATTCATTTTCGAACCTTTTTCTTCTTTCTTGCAGATGAGCGCAGTGTTGACTCGTATCGCTGGTTTGTTGACGTCTGTTTTGGAAATACTGTATGTTCTACGTGGTGTCGCTGGTTCTCACATGCGTTTAGTTTTCGTGTATTCTCGTGACAAAAACGTGTTTTTGGACCAAAGCCAGATGAGTCGGCGATTCTCCAGAGTGAAAGTCGTGTAATTTGTGTTGCCGATCAGTCATGTAGTGTGAACGCCACAACAACTGAAAGACTCGCGATTACAGCTCAATCAGTCATGTAGTGTGAACGACACAAAAACCTGACCACTCAAACAGTCGTGTAGTGTGAACCAGGCATAAAGAAAAGGGAAATACAAAAGACTGACACAAAACTAAGCAGCCAAGCAACACATATAATAATAATATAACACATATAAAATAATAGATTATTATTATTAGTGTATAGTAAGGCTGCCATTAGCTAGTGAAACAGATAACTGAAGGTTTATTAAGTTTAAAAAGGAATTTCAAAGACCATCAAAGAGGTCTCTTCTATAAAGAAAGGCTCGTTATTCAAAGCCCTACTGAACCGGCTGCTGCAGCAAAATTAACCCATTAAAGTCACACGTGTGATTTTTTTTATTTACTACATTAATTTTGATGGTTCTATTTAATAGTTTTGTTTTGTTTTGTTTTTTTCCTGAGGTGAACGGCAAGTCAGTCAATATATGACTTAGAGTCAAGGGCTTAGACTCGAGTCCTTGTCTCTGGTAATACATGTCCAAATTTCTTGCTCCCAAAAAACTTCTAGCATAATATGAACTTTTATATTACTTTACACTGTAGTTTTATCAAACTATTAAACAGCAGCACATTACCTCAGTATTAAGGTAACTGTGGTAACATTTCAAGCTAAACGGACCAATGGAAACAGTCCAAAATCACCTGAACAAATTCTCTCATTCCATTAACTTCTACTTAAAGTTAAGGATGTTTTTCTTCTTGTGAAATCACCGTTTTTGAGATAAGACATTTGTTCTGACAGGATGTGGTTAAATAAGCACCGATCAAAACACTTTGATTTGACAGCCACTAGAGAGATGCTGAAGGACAAACGACTCAGCTGGAACTGGTCTTCCGCTGTTAATCGCTCCCTTCACCCCTCTGTACTCAAAACAGAGTAAACATTTATGAGTGGTGGGGGGGGTAGAGAGAGAAAGACATAGAGAGAGAGAGAGAGAGAGAGAGAGAGGGAGAATGAAAAAGAGGGAGAGCGTGTGAGGAAAACAGCGTCTTGAAAGAAGCCATCGGCGGCAGCCTCCTTTTGTGCCTGACAAGTTAATTTGATAGCACGCTCTGAAATTGCGGCCCGATTGGAAAAGCAAGATGTTTTCATTGTCAATTATGATTACCATTCGGCAATACGGATACGGGCTTTTGTAAAGGCCGAGGTGCCCCGGAGAGGCGAGCGGGAGTGTTGGGGGGGGGGGCGGAGAGGGGGACAGGATGCGAAGAGCATTTGATTAGGAGCGATAGCTCAAACGTTATTAAGCTCAGCGGGGTTGTGTGCTCTTCTGATTCTGACACACTGATCACCTGGTGAGATTCCTCGTATCGGCAAGACCATCAGTGAAAGAGATCTGGGAGAAGGGAGGGAGGGAGGGAGGGAGGGAGGGAGGAAGAGAGAGAAAGAGAGGGAAAGAAAATACAAAGAAACAGAAAACACACAGAGAATAAATGTAAATTAACTTTCTATTTCTTTCTTTTCCGGATTGCTTTCTTTTTGAGTGGGTGTGCGCTGATGGTGGCTTTTGTACTTGCGCAAACACACGGGGCGCAATGTTTTCTGTCAGCGAGGAAATTTAGTAGCGGAACCGTGGGACAACACTAAATTAGGCTTTGTTGCTCTAACACGGTGGCAAACGGGAGAGGCCGGGTGTAGGCTGTGTTAACTTGGCGGGGGAAACAAAAGAAATAAGAAAAGATATTATTTTTCACAAACAGTGAAGAGAAGCACACAATTTAATCATCACCACCGCATTTCCTCATCTAAACAATACCAGAAGACCACTCCAGCGGAGTGCTCGCGCAGGTCGTGTTTGTTATCTGGCTGCGTCCTTGCGTGGCCTCTTTTCTCTTTTCCAGTGCGCTGCTCCGGTTCTCGTGCAGTCGATCTTGACCTTGTGGGATACCGACAACAAAAAGGTTTTCTGAGTTGGAGCAACAAACATGAACGCCTCAAAGAAAACGTGTCAATGAGAACTAAATATTTCCTTCAGAGGCGAGATTACAGAAGGAGCCACAGAGGAACGTGGCGGGAAAGCTCAGACGACTCCTTTGAAGACTAAACAGGCACCAGACGCGACGCGAAAGGAGAACTCGGCACGCGTGCGACAGGTTAAACTTCCCGCAACAAAAACAAACAAACAAACAAACTAACCAACAGATCGACACAGGCGCTGAAAGAGAACATCAGGACGGGCCCCTTAGGCGAGCGACTTGAAAGGCGGGGAACGGCACACTTTCTTTGTCGCTCTCCGCCCGTCAGCAGCCGCGCAGCTGTCTCGCTCTTCCCCCTCTCTCTCTGTACTTGTTTGTCGGCGGAGACAAATCTCTCCATCATTTGAAACACACAGAGAAGCGAGGAGGGAGACGAGTGCAGCCAGCAGTTTCTCACCTCGACATGGCATTTGAAAAGCAGGAGGCGCGGGGCGGAGCTGGAATACTCTAACAGTCAGAAGTTTCTCGTCCTTGTTTCAGTCTCTCTCGTCGTCTAGTGATACAGTGAAACTGATGTTGCACAAATTGTTGCACGGTTGTGATTTTTAGAAGCGAAAAATTAAAACCCATCTGTAAAGCTGCTCACAATGTGTGTCATTTGCTGGATGCTTTCAACTATTCCTCTACATTTACACCACCTCACAAGATTCAAGATTGGTTCAATTTTAGGAGAAGCAAAAGAGAACAAAAGAGGTAAATAATAACAAACTTTAAGCAAATATATTTGATAAAGTTAATAAAATTTGAATACCAATATACCAACATAGTAAGCAAAAACAAAAGTTTGGAGGTTGGCTGTCCATAAAACAATCGTATCCTAACGATTCCTTTCAAAATAAGCCTGGTCATGTTGAGTGACAAAACCCACCAGACTCTCAGTGACAGCTGTAGAGCTTCATTTGAGCAGAGGAAAGCTACTACTGTAGAACAGATCTGCATGCTTCAAAGTTCCTTAAAAATCCAGATCAAGTCACTTATACTATATATTCAAATTCCAGTGAGTCACACACCAAGTTGAGAGTACCCTTAAATAGCTTGCAAACTGAAGAAACCTCTGGAAAAAAGGATCTTGACATAATTGATGTTAATTTGAGGTGAGTTTACTTGTTCTTAGCTTGCCAACATGGAAAGAAAAAAAAGAGAATACAAGCTTATCCTCTGAACTGGTTTCCCTCACAAAGTTACGACAGGAGGTAGAAGATAGATGTGGAGCAACAGCCTAAGACATCAGCCAGGATGTTAAAGTTTGGTCGCAGATGGGTCATCTGAACAGACAAAAACCTCAAGCATAATTCCAAAGTTGTGGCAAAATGGTATTGCCTAAGACTAACAAAGTAAATACAATCATAAAGCACTGTCCTCAGTTCCCTAGACAAATCATGGGCGGAACAGAAAAGTCGTGTATAAGCAAGGAGGCCTACAAACCTGAAGCCAGTTCTAACAGGAGGAATGGGCTAAAATTCCAACAATGTATTGTGAATAGCTTGTGGAAAGCTACCCAAAACGTTTGACCCAAGTTAAACAATTGGCAATGCTACCAAATACTGACCACTTGAATGTAAACTTCAGAGCGGGTGGGAACGTGAGAGAAAGAAACAAAAGGTAAAAAAAAATAAATGTATCTAAGATTATTCTAACATTCCACATTCTTAAAATATAAACCACAGCATTTAGCCTAACTAACAGAGGACATGTGTTCCAGAATTAAAATGTCAGGAATAGTGAACAAAATTAATGTGGCAAAGGGGCACCTTTTGTCTGGAACAGTTTGTTCAAGCCCCTGTGTGTTTAAGCCAAGTCTCCTGATGGGCCCACAGTCTGATCCTGAAGGTCAGGCCGAGCAAGTTGTTAAATCTGATTCACTTTGATAAGCTAGACTGGAGCAGGACGTTTCAGAGTGGTGAGAGAAATAATTCTCATCATATGTAGCTTGTATTTGTGGAGACTTACCAAATAAACTTTGATGACCATCTCATACAACCCTCTCTCTCTCTGCAGAGAGTAGGTCACCCCCACTCCTTTGTTTGTACTGAAATGACCCTTTGTCTCCTACCTTTAAGGTGATACCAACCACCCCACCCATCTACGCTATATCTCCATTTGGTCTCATCTTCATCCCCTTTAGCCCCTCCTTAAACTCCCTGTCTTCCCCCACATTCACCCCCTCCCCATTTGATCCTTTTCTTACTTCTACTTAAACCATGTCAGACTGGCCTAGAGTTAGTTAGACTAGTCAGAGATGGACTAGACTGGACTTCAATGGACTGGACCGGCAACAGACTGATAACCTAAGCTGTGTCCGTGTATGCATCTGGATGCACATGATTAAGACTCTCTGTATATTGTGTGAGGGTGTGCCTATCTTGCCACTAGGTAGGCAATAAATACTGTGTTAGGAGATGATGTCAGTTTGTAACAGGAAATTTTAAAGAGCTGACAAAGGTAGTTTTTTTGGGCTTAATAACTTTGCAGGCTGATTACATGCACGAAAAGTTACGTAACACACTAAAAGCAGAATTATTAGTATTTAGTTTTTTACAGAATCAGGGTTAATATTCTACGAACAGAAGGCAGGAGGGCCTGTCATCGCAGGAAGGATTCATCTCATACTGCAGACGGTTCACACCCTTCCCATCTGGAGAACGGAAGCAATCAGGTCAAGTTCCGCAGACTTATGAACAACTTCTCTCAGGAAGTCAGACTGTTGAACAGATTTGCTTCATGGTTCTTCACACGTTCTGACTGTAATACTACCTCTTCATTTTCATCTCTTGCACTCCATTTTCTGCACCTCTTTTCATTTCACTTTATAAGCAGAGGACACCTTATTCAGTACACACTGTCTGCACTTTTGACATTGTAACTTGCTGCTAATGTCTATTACTAGTAGTGGTATAAGAAAATATCGAAATATCGAATATCAGGATATCATGTATCGCGATACTGTAGCGATTCTCAAAAACACAGTATCGATACACAGATTTCTGGCAGACAGTGAATCATTGTGTGTTGTGTTTAAACCTCCGACCGCTAGATGGCAGTGATGTAATCCATTTTCAGCTCCACTCCAACATTACCAAGCAGCACAAGGGCGCAATGCTATTGTAAGCATTGACAAATCTGTTTATATAGTGGTGTTTTAATAATAGGTTTTGAAAAATATATATATACTATGCGATATATTGAATCGTGACCGCTATATCTTGATACGTATTGTATCTCCAGGTTCTTGCCAATACACAGCCCTAATTACTTCTAGTATTAATATTATTCAGCATGCACCTATAATACAAGCAAGCATTGCCACCTCTCTATTGCCCTGTAATAATGGTCACTAACCCCACTACTGCTTCTGAACATCTACTTTCCTACAGACTTCACATACAACCTCGACTGAACACTGTCAGTCCACCCAACTAGTTGGATCAGGTAAGGTAGGGTTGGGCTGAAGCTCAGTTCTGCATGAGGGTAGATCTTCTGGAAGAGCACTAATGACCTGCATAGTAAATGTTTATCACCTGTATTTATTTGGGACTAAATTCATTTAAGACGTCTGTGATAGGAAGAAAAAAACGACAGCTGCAGCCCCCTATTCAGGAAGGAAGGGGAGGGCCTAACTTGATATGTGATATGGAACTGTATCAACCCTGTCTCACTGCTCTCAACTCCCTGGCTTCTCTTTTCCTGTCCTGTGCAGTTCACATTCATCATGTTGTACCATTACAAAGACTAAAAAAGCAGATGTCCCTCTAGCAGCCCATCAGCCTCTGCCTCTAATAAAGTCCAAAATGTGAACGTGTTTGTCAGTGTGGAGCTCCTTTGTCAGGTGCTATAGGAGACTTATTAGACGGAGAGGCATTTCATTATCGGCCTGAGAGGAGACCGGCCCGGCTACTCAGCTGTAATGCAGTAATGACCATTTTCAGAAGAGCTGAGACTCGGCCCAAAAGGGAGGAGTAGGCAAGAGAGATAGAGAGAGAGAGAGCAAGAGAACCAGAGACGGAGGGAGAGAAACTGGAGAATGAGCAGCGGGTTGCCATGGTTGCCTAGATAAACTCGCTCGGCTGGAGTGGTAATTAAATTCTCCTTTTTGTTTCTGTTTTTCTCTTTCATTCTCCCTACACACCTATTCTCCAGCAAAACTCAGTCTTGCACCTGCATTCTGCTTTTCACATGGTGAAATCATCAAGTTCCGCACCTCTGAATATAACCAACTTGAAGGAAATATGCCTCAAAGCTGGAAAGGGCAACTATAAAAATAAATAAATAAATAAAAAGAGAAGATAGGTGGGTCACTGAAAGGGGCAAGGTAGCCTCCTACTCAATAGGAGGCTCAAAGATCCGTGCAAAGAAGTGCAAGTTATGTAATGCACAAAAGCAACAAGACTGAAGACTGCTTCAATCAGATTAGCATTAGTTACTCACCACCTCCCCACTCCCCCCCCCATCACCCGCCTATACAATTATACAAATTTTGATGGCTGGAGGGTAAGAAGGAGCATCGTCATCAAGGTAAGCAGAAGAGCAAACAAACCCACGCACTCACAAAAAGAACTGTGTAATTTCTCTCAGACGTCTCTCTTGGAGTGGACGAAGGAGCCACGAAGCAGGTTTGGGCCTCGGCGGCTTTGACGGACACCAGGAGACATGGTGGTCTCCGTTTCCTGATAGTGTTAAATCAAATAAAATCTCAGCAAACAAAACGACATCAGGCCACCAGAGGCACTTTAGATGCGCGGGACGATAGGGGTCGAGGGGGCAGGGACGGCCCAATCTCCCCCAAGCTTTGGAAAAAAGAACCATCATCCGATTCTCATCTTTCCGTGAAAAGAGAGGAGAGGGAGAGAATGGCGCTTTCGTTTGATACGAGGCGCTCGTAATGACCCTGGGGCGTACAAGCGTTTGTGCACAGTCTACAGAACCGGCCCAAGCCGAGCTGAATACGACGACGGCAGATCAACAGATAGAAAAGGATAAAGGCTCATATTTCATGCACGGAACAAACAGCTGCAGTGGCGCAACAGAGCGCTGCATTGTTTCGTACTGACGTTTTGTTTTGTGCAAGTTGGAAGACGCTCGTCGGTAGAAGAACGTCTGCAGGAAGACGAGCGCTGCAGAGCACGCCATCATCATGAGTCACACTCATTTGGGGCCAAGATTGGCAGGGAGGGAGGGTGTAGGTGGGGGGAGTGTTTTTTTTTTCCAAACCAGCACAAAAAGGTACCCACCTTGCAGAGGGAGCTGAGGTCGAAGCCGAAAGACTGGGCGTTGCGCGAGCCGGCGTTCATGAAGTTGCCCATCAGCAGCACCAGCTCCAGCAGCTTGCTGAAGGCTTTGCTCTTCCTCACCTCGTCGCACGCCGCATTCACCGCCAGGATGTCCGGCCGCAGGTGACTCACCTGTTCCTCAAACTGCAGCTTAAAGAGGATGGAGTTCAGCCGCGGCCTCAGCCGCTTTACGTCACTCATCTGTGGGGGAGAGATTTGATTATTAGACAATTAGATTTTTATTATTTTACCTAAGTAGAAATTTTGGTTATTTATACTTTACTGGATTAATTATATTTCTGATGAATTTTTACTTCTACTACTTACATTTACACTCCATTATCTGTACTTTCTACTCCTTACATTTACACTCCATTATCAGTACTTTCTACTCCTTACATTTACACTCCATTATCTGTACTTTCTACTACTTACATTCACACTCCATATCAGTACTTTCTACTCCTTACATTTATACTCCATTATCAGTACTTTCTACTCCTTACATTTACACTCCATTATCAGTACTTTCTACTCCTTACATTTACACTCCATTATCTGTACTTTCTACTCCTTACATTTACACTCCATTATCAGTACTTTCTACTCCTTACATTTACACTCCATTATCTGTACTTTCTACTCCTTACATTTACACTCCATTATCTGTACTTTCTACTCCTTACATTTACACTCCATTATCAGTACTTTCTACTCCTTACATTTACACTCCATTATCTGTACTTTCTACTCCTTACATTTACACTCCATTATCTGTACTTTATACTCCTTACATTTACACTCCATTATCTGTACTTTATACTCCTTACATTTACACTCCATTATCAGTACTTTCTACTCCTTACATTTACACTCCATTATCTGTACTTTCTACTACTTACATTCACACTCCATTATCAGTACTTTCTACTCCTTACATTTACACTCCATTATCAGTACTTTCTACTCCTTACATTTACACTCCATTATCAGTACTTTCTACTCCTTACATTTACACTCCATTATCAGTACTTTCTACTTCTTACATTTTAAACATAGTCTCGTTACTCTGATTTCATTTCAGCTTGTTTTCATTCATCTACATTTACATTCCAGTAAAGATTATTGATAACATGCCTTTGAAGTGTGACTTTTTGCACCATTACAATACTTCCATGAAACACATGTTAATGCTCAGCAGTACACAGATATGCTTCTTTAATATATTTACATTGTACTAAACTACATTCATGTTCAATGGGCGTATATGCGGCTGAAACAGGAAGCCTAGCGCATCCCAAATTTATCAACATTAACATTTTAATATAACATTATAGTCATTATGGTTTTTAGATAAATGGTGTTTTTGGGGAGGTGGGCTAGTGCACTATAGACCCCTGTGAGCCCTTTTGTCATTAATGGTATTTTTTTTTCTTACATTACTTTTACTTTTATACTTTAAGTAGTTTTGAAAGCAGAACTTTTACACTTTTACTGGAGTAAAAATCTTGAGTTAATACTTCCACTTCTACAGAAGTATTTATACTACAGAAGTATCTATACGTCTACCTGCGTAATGAATGTGAATACTTTTGACACCTTTGGTTGGAATGCACTGCTTTGACACGATGTCCCCAGATACACAATTTTAGGCATTAACAGTAGGCATCGCACAACTCTGAGTCCACTAGTTATATGAGGAAAGTTAACAGCACTATGCATTAGAAACTTCAACAGGTCATTAGAGAGTGACATGCCAGAGATAGGGACCGCAAGGCTCCTCATCTGTTGTCTTCTTTGAGGTGTGCATGCTGGTATTGTGCATAAGATAAGATAGACTTTTATTATCCCACATGGGGAAACTTGCATCATTACAGCAGAAGAATAGCAGCAGAACAGATACACTACTGCTTAAAAGTTTAGGATCACTTTAGAATTTTATTTCATGCAATTTTCATGCAATTCACAAACAATATTGTCCATTTCACAATTCATTTAAGTGTATCAGATGATTTTTAAATCATATAAATGTTTGTATTAAAGCCTATTTTTGTATAGAAGCTTATTCTGCATATAGTTCTATTATCAGCAATTCTCAGTCCTCTGTCTAAATCTCCTGGTACGGCCACCAATCCAAGTTAAGGATGTTATTGGGCTAATTGGTTGTTAGGACACTCTTGCTCAATTGTGATGCACAGCTGAAAATCATTCTACTAATAAGTGAGTATAAAAGGGAGAACAACATTCTAGGTTAGTTTAGTATCTGAAGCATCAGCAGTTGATGTCTTGCTGACCGACTCAAAATGACCAGAAAGAAACAACTTTCTTTAGAGACCCATCAGTCCATTGTTGTGTTAAGGAAGAAGATACTCCATTGAAAACAAGAACATTTCACTGTGATCCCAAACTTTTGAGTGGTAGTGTACGTGACAAGAGTTAGACTAAAGTGCAGGTTATTCAGAATACAAAAAGAGAAATAATGCTGTAGACAATGCTGTAGAAGATGGCTGATCCCACCACTGAGTCATAAAACGTATGAAGGAGCGGAGCCTCCTCAGCATGTTGTTATTGTCATAATCATTCTCATCGCTGAGCAGTAAAGTTGACTGGTGGCCTGTGCAGCCGCTAACTGACAGTGACTCCCACGGCAGAAGGTAAAGGAGAGACTCTCAGAGGAGGCAGAATGGTGAAACCGTGATACAGACAAACAAGAAACAAAACCTGGTCAACATTAGTCTAAGTTCTACAAAAACATACAGAGATACTGTAGATAGTCTATGCATACATGACAGAGCAGGCTTTAAAAACAACGGTCCAAACCCAAAACACCTCAAAAAAAAAAGTAAACCCACCAAATCAAACTCCATTGTTTAACACGTCCCGAGTCTCTACGTAAGAGCTTTCTTCGTTCTCCCTGAAGTGACTCTCAGTCTTGTGATTTGCGTGCTGCTTTTGGATTTGGCATTTTAAAAAGCTATTTATGTAAGGGAAGGCCATGTTTTTTTGTGTTGCTAGGCAATGGTAATGGATGTTGGTGATGCTGTGATGGGGGCTGAGTGTGCTGGAGTTAATTGGTGTGTGAGCGTCCGTGGGGGGAAACGCGCAAGAGGCGGCGTCGAATTACGGCCGTTACACAATTACCGCAAATTGGGAAATATTGCGTTCTAAACGCGGGGGGCTCCGGAGTGGCGGGCTACGCTGATGGAACGTCCTGTGGACACGGCGAGGGCGAGGAAGCGCTCTCTGAGGGCACAATTAGATGAAGTGGGGGGGTGGAGGATGGGTGGGGGGTGGATTACAGACTGGTGACAACCGTTCGAAGAACAGATGATGTATTATCGGTTTGTCGGGAGGCCCGCGGCTTACTTCGTCTTACGTAGCGCGCACGTGTAAGAGTGTGAGCATGTGTGCGAGGGACGGTGAGGGACCGGGGCCTAATTCCTCACAATGAAAACAGATTGGCAACAGTGCATCCAGCACGTAGATAAGTAACTCAATAAGCAAGAATGATTAATATGTCTAGAACCATTCGCCATAATCAGATATTATTGTCTGTTCAGTGGATGCTGGACATTAAAGCTGCCATGCGACTCATACAAGCATCCGACCAGGCAACAAGTAAACAAACAACGTACACAAACAGCCAACACACAATGATAATAAATCATCTGTGAAGTGTAATTTAAGGCCAACAATCAAATTTCTGCTTAGTAGGATAAGGGTGGGTATGGGGGGGGGGTGTTGTCTTCACTGGACCCCGTCGCCCTCACGCATTCGAATGACAATGACGGTGGCTCAGAGCGAGTCTAATTCTGAGCAAAACGAATCGGCCCTGTCAAGCTGCTTAGCCCCTACCCCCCAAGACGTACCTCTAGGCTCTCGCACACCCGTGCTGCAGAAACACAAATAAACGAGAGGGCATTAGTACAACGGGCCGCTTCTTCCTGCTACAGATAAGCGACTCGAATGCTGGGGGAAGAACCGAACCCAAACGAAAACAGAAGGTAGAAGTGGAAGAAAATGGGGCAGAGATAAATGCCTAATTTATGTGTGTAAACACTCTGCCTACTTGTTACAAGCATCCTCTGCGCGTGTCACACGGCATCTAATCTGCGATGAAACAGACTCCAATTCAAAGCTCTCGCAACCATAAATGTTTGAGGAGGATTAGCACCGCGGAAAAAGTCACAGCACGCTCAGAGAGAGAGGGATACATGGAATTTTTTATCAGCACGCCTTTGCTGGAAAAATACAACTCAGACAGAGTTTGCCGTCGCGGTTCTCGGGCTGAGCGTTTGCACCTCACTGTTTAAATTTAAACGATGTAAAAACAAAAGACCACAACACAACTGACAATTAGGATTCACGCAACACCTGCGAGGAAGACAAACAGGGAAAATCAAGCATACATACATGTCTGTGCTTATCTTATGACGGGGTTGTACATATGGGCTGTGTCAGGTTTGAATAATGTATATTTGAAAAGCACTGGGGGAGTCAGAGTTTATTCACTCAGCAACTAAGACTGATATGAATAAAGACAACAGTAACACAAAAAGAAGGGAATTAATGTGTGTCAGTGTGTCACGTAACCACTTCCAAACTCTCCCTGTTGCAGCCCAGTAATAACTGTCGTTAATCATCCAATACCTGGCTTGGCTAATTGATGCTTCATTAAATTAAATCAAGTGGGCTTGTGATGAAATGGAACAAACCCATGCAATGCCCATTGAGAAGAAGCCAGGAGCCATATTGTTTCTTTTAACCAGCTTACAAAACATCAACTACTGAAAACAAGAAACAAGAAAAAATCTCATTAGTTTATAGGGGTGTGTTTAAAAAAAAAAAAAATTAATTCTTCGATTCAAATCGATTTTTGTTTAAATAATCCGAAATTGATTTGTATAAACCCGAGATTGATTCTTAAAATTAGCATTCCAGCCATTGTTTTTCACGCAACGAGATCTGGCTGGGGGCGCACATAAGTTAAGCATGGCTGGAGCACAAGTGAAGGCGCCCCAGAACTTGTAAGCAGATGTCTGGCTACATTTTGGACTCAGAAACCAGGACGGTATATAAACATATAAACTCTAATGTTTTTAGTAATGGTAGGTTGAGTGTTCCTTGTACATTTACCACACTAGTTCTCAAAAAATCTCTTTTCATATTTAAACAAAACATATTATTGTAACTGAAATATCCCTAAATTAATCGATATTGTATTGAATCAAATCGGAAATCGAATTGAATTGGGACCTTGTGAATCGGGATCGAATCGATCCGGGAAATCATTGGCGATACCCAGCCCTATTAGTTTATACTGTTTATTTACAAGCAAAACACATTCATGGTCCAGATAAATAGTTTTAAAACCAGTGACTAGATTGTCTGAGTGTTGTTTCTACCACATGAATTACATACAGTATGTTTAAAAATCTCAGGAATCAAAGGAAATGTCAAGCTAAAGCAATGTATCTGGGTTTTTAGCATTTATGTGTTTTAAAACGATCTTCACTTATCATTACTTTTAAGTGAACTTAACAATCCAATCATTACTGTAGTTCTACAGTAACCTGATTATACAAGTGGTCAAGTAAATGGCATACTCCAATTTCTTAGATTGGAACAAGGCCTAGAAATCTGATAGAGAGCTGGTTTCCACATTCATATCTTTACTCTCATTTATTTAGCTTCTCTTAGTCTTCGTACGTGCTACAACAGAACATGGCAACAAAACACTTTTGGAGCAACGCTGAAACCAACTACGCGCCTGATGTATATTATGTATGTAAGAAGCCAAAAACCAAACCTACTTTATTTGCACCAAAAAAAAAAAAATTCCACTGTTTTAAAACCTCGCTCAGTTCTTTTCAAAGTAAAACCATTCCACTCCTCTTACTAGAGGCCTATTCGCAAAATTGGCTGAAACCTACAATCCCCGTACGGCAAACACCTGTGAAAAACATACCTGACACTTCCATAAAATTCATATCCACCTGTCAGTGCTGGGTGCTGCAGAGAAGATTCTGGCACCGTGAAGGATCCGGAGGGAATCGCAGCTACTGAGCTGCTCCTCATCATACAGCCAAATCACCACTTCACTCACACACCCAGCACCTCCACCACAACACACTGGAGTGAGTGTGTGTGTGTGTGTGTGTGTGTGTGTGTGTGTGTGTGTGTGTGTGTGTGTCCCTGTAGAGCCTGAACGCTGCCTGTCTCTGGTGTATAAACTTTGTTAGAAGGCTCGGCACACGGAGGAACACAAAAGAAGAGTAAAGAAGCCTTTAAGAGTAGTTCCACACATACACACACATGAGAGGACTCATTCACAAACACCCCCCTGCTGCTCCATATTTTCTCTCTATTGTTTGGTTCAGTTCTCCTGATTCAAACTTTCCTCACTATTCACCTGAAAACACATACACACGCACACACACCCCTCCAAAAACAGGGGCTGATTACTGGTTGCTAGAGCAACAGAAGGCTCTCTGTCTCTCTATCTCTCTCTGTGTTCAGTGTGTCATTCATTACTGTGAAATTCACATACTTGCAGTCTGACTTTGAATTTGTAAGAGCTGCTACTACAACTATGCCTAACAAAAACATTTGCCGAGAGCAACAACTGCAACACAACACAAGGAAAGCAGGACCATTACACAGGAAGACAGATACTGTCTCCTTCAGTATGTCTCTCTCCCTCTCTCCCTGTACAGCTGTACTACCACCTGCCATCTTATATACACACACAAACACGTAGATACGCTCACTAGCCACTTCATTAGGACTATCTACTGGGTGTCTACACGTGTATTCTATCAGTGCCATTTACTACAGAGGACTTCTTTGTGGTTCTGCTATGAGTGGATCAGACACAGCAGTGCTGCTGAAGCTTGTAAACATCAGAAAGTCACTGCTGGACTGAGAACAGTCCACCAGCCAGCAACATCCAGCCAACAGAGTCTTGTGGGCTACAAACTCTATGCAATGATGTAGGACTAGAGCAGATGTCACTAATAGGTGGACCGTGGTCCAGGTTCGGACCCAGACGTTGTCCAATGCGGACCCAAACCGATAAAGTATTGAGAATTTAATGCCAACAGTGTTTATTTTAGATGGTGGAGTTTTTCTAGTCTTTACGGTATACGGGCTTTGTGGCGCAGTAAACTCACAGACCAATCGCGTGTGCTGTAAGATCACCAATGGCGCTCCTCAGCCAATCAGATCTGTGCAGATTCAGGAGTAGGGTGCGCACACAGGCGAGGTACGAAGCCAGTATAAAGCAGAAAAGTTGATATTAAAGCAGGAATGGAGACGTATATGTTTATTCTTCCCACAGGCGGCTTCAAACCAACATGATGCATGTTTTATTTACTTTTTCTATAAAGAAACACTTTTTTTCAAAAGCATTCTGTTTTTTTAATGTAGCGCTTGGTTTTACTTAAAGTGAGACAAAAAACTTTTATTAGAAGTTTATAAATAATTCATTCAGTTCAGCATTTAAACAGTAAATATACTAAAATATACTGAACGCTGTGTGTGATGTGTTGGTTTTCAGTTGCTGATGGTATAAGATGCTGATACTAGGCTACTTCAGTAAACAGGATATGGATGACCAACCAACACACAACACCTCAGCAACAGATGAGCTACTGTCTCTGACTTTACATATACAAGGTGGACCAACAAGTGGAGAGTGAGTGGTCACAGTGTTTAAAAACGTGAGTAGCACTGCTGTCTCTGATTCACTTACATCAGCACAATACACACTAACACACTACCACCACATCAGGGTCACTGTAGTGCTGAAGATGACCCACAACCTAAATACTATCTGCTCTGTGGGGGTCCTACTCATTGAAGAACAGGGTAACGAAGTATACAGAGAACCACTACAGTCTGTAAGCGTAGATCCACAAAGTGCTCATATAGGGGTGGAGCTATATATAAGTGGAGCTGATAAAATGGACAGTGAGTGTAACTAGAAGGCAGGTGAGTGTATTCAAACACACACACACAGTGTACACAGTTGAGCACAGTTGGGTATTGCTAGAATTCTGATGACTCCAATCTGAAAGACTCCAATTTCAGATTCTGTTTATCAATTCTGGCTCATAACAACTTAAGTGTCAAGTGTTAAGTGTTACAAACTGGAAGATATTATATATAAAATACAATATATTAGATATTCCAAATGTTTAGATAAAAGGAATATATTCATTTTCATCTTTCAACGGTGTGGTCCATGACTTGCAGCTTCTTTTCTTGAAAGGTTGCAGCTTTATCAATGCTGATGGACACTGTTTTATCCATTGTGCCACATTCTATAAAACATCACTCATTTCTTCAGCTACACTGCTCCTGTCTGCACACTGCTTTTGTCACTGACATAGTGTGCGGTCACTGTCAGGTAATGTTCTTGAAAAATGTTTGTCCAGCTGTGTCTGAGTCAAGCCAACTGTACTAACTCTACTGAACTCTTTAACTTTGCTCACCCAAACGACTATGACTCGAAAACTGCTCTGTGACACGCCAACATTTGCAGCCTGGCTAGCGTTCACTTCATTGCTAACGAGAAAGGCTGAAAAACGTACAGCTGTGAACTTTTTACGTATGAGGCATTTTTTATTATACACCGGCGAGCCATATCATCATGCATTGTGGCACTACAACAGCTCGAACCCACCATGACCTTTGTGGAAGAAAGCACCAAGTTCTTTAAGTTGTGATAACATCTCACTAAGCCTGTTCTTTGGAATCTGAAGGGCAACGCCTTGAACTCTTCATCATGTTCCTTAAATCATTCCTAAACAATATGTGTAGCGGTAGCGTGGCAAGGTGTGTTATCCTGCCGACTATCTCTCAACAGGAAATACAGCCATTGTGGTAAACTTATGTAACTGGAATTTGCTGGAATTTGATGCACAAGCTAAGCAAACCCTTTCTAAGGAACAATATGAGTCCAACATGATTAGGGCTCTGTATTGGCAAGAACCTGGTAAAACAATACATATTGTAATACAGCGGCCATGATTCAATACATTGTGAGATGGCAAGCAAAGTCATATATTGCTTTTATGAACTATATTACCACTATATGAACAGGTTTGCCAATGCTTACAATAGCATTGTGCCCTTGTACTGCTTGTGAATGTTGGAGTAGAGCTGAAAATGAATTACAACACTGTTTTTTGGGATTCAATACAGTATCACGAAACATACTTTCTTACACCCCTAAACATGACCCGTATTAACTCTCTATGTTATTGTATGCATCACTGAGTATCTCTTTGGTAGATCTATTAAAATCAGTTCATTTCATTATTTAATGTTCCAAATGTTCATTAAAAATCTTGCTTTTGACCTCAAATCTTTATTTTAATTCTTATTTATTTACTTCATGAACAAAAATAGTTTTTGTATATATGTTCCCGACTGCAAATGTTTACAAATGTCAACACTATCAAATTCCATAGAGAATAGATAAGGGTTCATTTTGACCCATGTTGTGCGTTAGAAGGGCAGTGATACAAAAATGATTTTTAAAATAAAAGTAAAAGTAAAAAAATAAAACTGAAATAAGTTGTGATGATCAAACACAAGTAAATTGATGAATTTATACTTGAATAATATTATTTATTTAGTAAAAGATATAGAAAATAAAAGGGTTAAGATGAAATAATGGTAATTAAGTCACAGTGTCTCTGACCTTTAGTGTTTTGACTGTAGCACAGCAGCTGTATCCATCAACCTCGCTGCTTTAACAGAATTCATAATTGTGTATTCTTTTTGTGTTCTCATACAGTGATAAACAATGATACAGAAATCATCACTCGTAACCTATCCACTAATCTAGAGGCTAAAAAACATAAAGCTCTGGTGCTAGTAAGCATTAGTGTATCTCTTACCTTGTATAAGACATCTGCAAAATAAGATATCTCTTATGTTTTTAAAGTACTTTGCAATTTGGAAAATGCAAAAACTGTGTGACTACTTGAAAGAATGCTAAGTGTAGGAATGTGTAGCAATTCTTACCAGAGCCCTTCTAAAAAGAACTAATAGCAGAATTATTGGGATGTTCAGTGAACCAGTAGAGTGATTTTTTCAAAATCCACACAGGCTATAAAGTGAACAGTGATTCTGTCTACATTAAGCACAAAATGGGCACCAGAGAATAGTTCTTACTCTTTCAGTCAGAGAAAAAGGAGCTAAACTGAAGGACTAAGGTATCCGTGATGACTCATTTCTGCTGCCCGTGCCCCATGCTTTTCATTGCGATGAATATCAGAAGACAGTTACCATAATCATACTATTATAACAAGATTAACAGCTTCCTAGCAGTCCCTTTAGCTATTTGGCTTGAAGTAGCCAGCTACTGAAAGAAAAAAGAAAAAAACACGGCAAACAAACTGTCCTCCAGGATCCATCCCAAAGATCCTCTGACCTTCCAGGAAGTTTTCCAAGCCTTTAAAGCAGAAAATCTCACTCCAGAGGCTACTGCAGCACCACTGTAGGAGGCGAATAGACATGACTGCAGCAGGTGCTAACATTGGTTACATCTTTATTTTGGCCAAAGAGCTTCTTTAATGCTAGAGGCCTCAACAACTGAAACTCTGTAGTTCCATAAACTCTATAAAGCAGCACAGGCAGGAATGGATTTTCATCTCTTAACTACATTACTTACATACTAATGGAAACTAGGGCTGTGTCTTGGCAAGAAACTGCCAACAGGACATGAATCCTGATACAGAGGTTGTTGATATATTGCAATATACTGTGATACTGTTAGTAAGGTGATGTATTTTGATTATTTTCAACATCTAATTTTGGATAAATTCTTATAATATACAAACACACCACCATATGCAGAGGTTTACTAATGCAACTGTTGGCACTGTCCATAATCCTGCTGGTTTATGTTGGAGTTGAAGAGTATAATATATATATATATATATATATATATATATATATATATATATATATATAAATAATACAAAATATAATGCAATAATACTTTATAATATACAAAAAAAACCCCATCAAAATGGATGTATTCTGAATGCCAATAAAATACACCACGATAAGGCACATGGGGAAATTTTTTGCTTTTTATTGGTTTTTATTGGTTGGGCAGCTTTCTTCATACATTTTCCCCTCTTTTATCTCCTGCATAAACACCCTAACAGAAGTTCAGTACAACAACAATCACTTGCACAGTTCACTGTGTCTTATTATTCTCAAATATGTCGGTTACTTGGGAGATTATTAACAGTTTTAATGTTTGAAAACGCTGATATTAACAACTGATCATCATATTAATTTATCAGTCTACTCAGGCTTTAGCAGAGCTCAATAACATTGATATTCATAAATGATTATCATATTATTTAATCAGTCTACTCAGAATTCAGTAAAGCTCAGTAACACTGATATTAACAACTGATCATCATATTAATTTATCAGTCTACTCAGACTTTAGCAGAGCTCAATAACATTGATATTCATAAATGATTATCATATTAATTTATCAGTCTACTCAGAATTCAGTAGAGCTCAGTAACACTGATATTCATAAATGATTATCAAATTAATTTATCAGTCTACTCAGAATTCAGCAGAGCTCAATAACATTGATATTCACAACTGATTATCATATTAATTTATCAGTCTACTCAGAATTCAGTAAAGCTCAGTAACACTGATATTAATAACTGATTATCATATTAATTTATCAGTCTACTCGGAATTCAGCAGAGCTCAATAACATTGATATTAATAACTGATTATCATATTAATTTATCAGTCTACTCAGAATTCAGTAAAGCTCAGTAACACTGATATTAACAACTGATCATCATATTATTTAGCAGTCCACTCAGGCTTTAGCAGAGCTCAATAACATTGATATTTATAACAGATTATCATATTAATTTATCAGTCTACTCAGAATTCAGTAGAGCTCAGTAACACTGATATTAATAACTGATCATCATATTGATTTATCAGTCTACTCAGAATTCAGTAGAGCTCAGTACCACTGATATTAATAACTGATCATAACATTTTAGACCATAGTTAACATAATTAAATAACTTCCTTTGAACTGAGTATACATGTTTACAAATAGAAACCACACAAATTGTAAAGGTAACCTAGTGCCCATACGCATGCATGACGTGTGCACGTGAAGAAGAGTCATATTCTGCAGGGAGCTGCAATTTTGCACAACACCTCTTGTGAAAAAATGCTATCTGCAGTGTCAGAGGTTTTATTTATTTTCATGGTTCACAAGTCTTTGTGGCCTTAACCGAGAGCTGGATGCAGTGTGAAAGGACTGAGGGAAGTTTTGGGGCTGCGATTTACAGAAAACATTTCAGCACCTTAGCTCTAGACATAAGCATCGACTATTATATGGATGTGAACTACAGAAGCGTGCTTGTACTACTTACCACAACCCCAAACTGTTCAGGCTCGGACAGACTGGCATACTCCTTCTTGTACTTTGCCAATGCATTCAGTTGTTCTTGCTCAGGAAGGTGCTTCACCAGATTCTGAGAGAGAGAAAGAGAGAGAGAGAGAGAGAGAGAGAGAAATAATATCAACTACCAGCCCGTTTACTTATTAAAGTTTCTTGAGGTGAAAAATTGGATAACAGAGTTCTTATAGCACAACTTAAATCAATATCTTTAGGTTACCGATGTAGCCCCTTGATTTCTAGTCAAACTAAGATATTATAGCCCTCAGCGTTCGTTCTCAGAAGCTACTACGTCCACCCATGCCTTTGCCAAAAAAAGCAATGTGTTCTGACCTTACAAGAGTCAAAACAGAACCTCACAAAAGAGAAAAACGTCCAACTTGTAGCCACCTTTGCTCCTTAAAGGAAAAGGGCGGGCATGAGAATGAAGACACAGTATCAGCAGGCAGCACTTGGATATCTCCAGCAGCAGATGGCTTTGGTTATGTAAATATCTTTAACCCATTCGGTCCTGTTGTGTGACTGCTCACTTGCCTTGTTAGTGCTGAGTTGTCTTCTTAAAGTGGAAGAATGGACAGAAACACATGTTGATTTTGTTCAGATGTGAAGCATGGAGCTCCTCAGGTCTATCAAAGCTGAACAAACACTTTATGTACTCTGTCTTCTGAGAAGTGGAGTAGTCTGGAAATTAAACCAAGGGAGGCCTTTGACTTGGACAGTACTGTCTCCTACATCAGCAACATTTCAGGTACATCTACATGCAAACTTAATGCTAAGCTACAAGCAATGCAGGCCAATCTGCAAGCTCCAGAGACAGGCCAGCCAAAACCATTAACAGGCCATGTTATAGCTACAACTCAATCATAGCTAAAATACAGACTCCTGAGCAATACAGTACCCAACAGTGAGATTTCCAGTCTGTATCAGTGCAGTCTGTGAGCCTGTAGGCTGCCATGCACACACTGGCCCAACTAATTCCTTACATTCCCCTTCAATCGCCCTCCAATAGGTTCATCAAGGGGCAGATATATGGTTTGTCATTATGCAGTCCACTCTCATTTAGCAAGAATAATCCCCACCAAATCTCATATATCAACATCCCCACAATCACCTGTCATCTCACGCACGGGAAATCCATAACGCCTAGCTGCTAGCGTCGATAGCCATGGTATAAATTCACTTTTAATAACCGAGCCCATCGATGGGGGGCTCAACATCAGCCTGTTTGTTTAATTTGCTAAAGCCAGGCTAAGAGAGGCCAAACTCTCTCAGGTTTCTAAATTCCAATATTTACAAAGCCGACTATTCAAACCAGCCATACGTCGCTGAAGCAAACCCATCGATCCAGACTGCAGAAGACCTGTTAACAAATCACAACCCTTCAACACATCAAACAAGCCAAATCAACAGCATGAGCGCAGTCTGATCATTATGGATGTCACCTTTACGCTAAGCATTGCAGAGGCGCCAGGAAGGGGTATTTGTTTTGGTGCCCATTAAGGAATGTGCAGGAAAATGAAGAGTACGAGGGAGCGGATAGGGTAACGTATCTGAATGCTAATAAGCTTGTGAAATAAAACACATCAACATAGCAGCAGCGGGCTGTGGATGAGGAGATGTGGATGGATGCGTGAGACACACAGAGTAAGGAGAAGGAAGAAAGCTATCTGAGCCCTTAATGCATCTCATTAGGCACATATTCCCCTCTAAGTCACTGGACCTGAGCTGGCAGTGGTAATTACTGAACACGGGCTTGCAAAAAGAAAGAAGAATGGGAACTCTGCAAGAAAGTAAAGCACAGTGAAATCTGCTGGGCTTTCTGAGGAGATATAAGAACATTCTGATGACCCATGTACAGTCCCCCCCCGACTCTCTTCTCGATGGCATGCATCTCTGTCCCTAACGAGACAAAGCTAATGAAGACGATGCTGTACAGCGCCAAACCGTGACTCATACAGCCAGGCCAAGAGAAGGCAGCTATTGTGTGGAAGAAAGGCATGAAGGTCAGTGAAATAAAAAATAGCTTTTTCTTGTTCACTCAAAAAAACTCAACCCTGTTCTAGTTCATCAACATCTTTTGGAGTCCAACCAGGCTGGATAGCACCGAGACAACTGAAGCGATATTGTCATGGCCAAGGAATGAAAACTGTGTAGACAAACAGCACACGATGGTCCACAATTCAGGACATTTTTCAAAAACATGACATCTCTTTGGACTGTGGACTGTAAATCAGAAGAAAAGGTATTATCTGTAACACGTTCCGAAACCAGAAGGACCTTGTAGTGAAGTCTGGGAGCATCCTTTGTAGTGAATTTAACATGAATACAGACGAGGTTATCTATTATACAAATATTTTCAGGTATTTTGACTTTTGTAGGAAATATGATTGAAACCCTTATATCTATACTAAATTGAGGCCATTCTCAAAACAATGCCCATCATTTGTGATCTACTGGTTCCATTATAGTGCTTGGACACAGATGATTGCTACTTGCAAAGTAATAACTGCTTGTTCAAAAGCAGATAAACCCATTTACAGACATCAATGTGTTTTTTTTTTATTTAAACTCTTAATTTCTAACCAGTGTTTAAAAGTGTTTTATTTAATTTTAGTTAAAAGTTTTATGATTTTGAAATTCAGTTTATTTATTTTTATTTTGATTTCCTTTTACCATTGTTTATTGATTTATTTTTATTTTTTTTATTACTCTTATTATTAATACAATTTTTTACTATTATTTTTTCTACATTTATATTTACTTTATAATAATAATTATAATTATTTCATATATTTATTTCATCTTTGTCTTATTCCAATTTTAGTTTCTTATTCAGTTTTTATTTGTTTTTCTTTTACGGTTTATCTTACCTAATTTAGTCTCTATTCTTATTATTTCCTTTACATTTTAAGTACTTATTAAAATTAATTTTAATTTGTTTTATACTCAGCGACATTGTAAATGAGGGTCTCCCTCAATGTATTTCTGAGTAAAAATAAAGGTTGATTGATTAATTGATTGATTTTAATCAATTAAAAAACAAAAAGAAATTTTATCATTTTGAGTGCTTACAATTCCACATATCCGAATGCTGCTGATGGCAGAAAATCATTTTTGAACAAATATGGCAAAATATATAGTATTACCTGGATCATAGACTCCGTTAGCTGTTCCTCGTCTACCTCCATAATCATCCTCCTGATCTCTTCATAAGGCATACGGAAGGAACCCAGGAAAATGGCTGATAAAAGAGAGAAAAGAAAGAGGGAGTTTTACTTTAACACCTGAATGATCCATGGATCGGTGTCACAAAGGCCTGTGGCCTTCACAATCCAACATAAATGGAAACCCCTCCCCCTCTTCCCCAGCCATCAATTATCTGCTTAATTTATCACCCCGGCTTTGGCTGATTACTTCCATTTTGCTTTAATGTATGAACTAAAGGTCACAAGGCTTCCGACTTAAACCTAATGAAGTGGAAGAATCAGTGAACTTCTCACACACATGCACTCACAAATGCAAATTCGGAAATCCAGCAGACACTCGGCTCCAAGTCCTCGACTGTAAAGCTGGAGCTATAAACTTGGCAGCACGTGCAAAGCAAAAGGACGAAAAGAGAGGCAGCATATTGGAGCACAATCTTTCGGAGCTGTTCTTTGAGGCGATTTACAAGTCATGGTCCACATAACACGGCATATAAAATTTCAATCTCTCCTCAAATGCGTTCGAACCACCATGGAACCCCAATGCACATTTATTTGCACACTTCAGCTCAAGCACAAGTGATATTCCCATGGAGTTGGACGCCATCCAAGAACGGATCTTTGCCCTTCTGTGTCTGTCACATATATGAACTCCTGTGGCCCTGTATATGCTGTCAGCGCTGACTGCAGCCCAGTCTGCTCTCTGCTTCCTTGTTTAATAAAGCAGAGGACGGCCTGACAGGCGGCTGAGCAGCGTTTTATTGCGGTACAGTGAGCTGAGAGATGTTGAAGAGTGTGATATGACTGGAAGTGGTCAGGTTACTTCCTCAACGACTTCCATACCACCTCTCAGACCACGGAATACATAGATACTGACGGTTTGAGTGAGTGAATGAAGGGTGTTCCAGGTAGGCATGTTAGAAACAAGAGGAAAATGTTCCTTGTAACTTGATAAACACATGCAGGAGCGGAATGAACACGTGTGGCAGAGCATGAGGGAAGTGTAATGGAGACATCTGGTCCCCCTAAAAACTTGCAAGGGACTTACAGATAAGGAGAGAAAGACAGAGAGACAGACAGACAAACAGACTAAGACAGGCAGTGAGACAGAGAGAGAAAAGAGAGCTGCTGAGACGGCTGTCTAAGGGTATGAGTCATGAAATAACGGAATATATGTATAAATATATATATATATATATATATATATATATATATATATATATATATATATATATATATATATATATATATAGTGAGTGTCTGCTGGTATTTGCATTTGTGAGTGTGTGAGAAGTTCACTGATTCTTCCATTTCGTTGTGTGTGTGTGTGTAATATATATATATATATATATATATATATATATATATTATATATATATATATATATATATATATATATATATATAAACGAGAGAGAGCAAAAACAGAGGTGTACTCACACAGGTTCTGAGCAATCTTCGGGTCTAGCACTTTCAGCTCTTTGATTCGTTTTTTCACCGATTTCTTCTCCTCCAGTTCCTCCTCCTCTCGCCGGGCTGTGAAGATCCAAAAGGCATCAAACACTTCAGCAAACACATCCACATCCGTACACACAAACAAACAATCCAACCACTAGGGTGCACAACTGGAATCAGCAGATTTCTGCTGAGGTTATTATTTTCATTGCAGCTGATCCCAGTTATGAAATCAGAGATCTGAATTTTGGAATGTAAATAATGTGAGTAATGTTAATGCATGTGCGCTGAATCTGTCAGCTGCAGCTACAACTATAGTACAATGTCGTAGCGTAATTAAACACAGTTTATCGTGTTAAACAGCCAGTTGCCTTTTCCTTTGAATTCAGGAAACTGAGCCTTTTTGCTAAAACATAAAAAACTGGGTCAGTAATAATAAGAAAAGGAAGATAAAGAGGAAGTTCTTACTACTGACTTGCTCAAGCAGACTAATAATGTATAGTTCGTTTCCCTGTTTCTATGAGACCACATTCTTTACAAACCCAATACATGAAAAAGCAGCACTCAGAAATCCCAATATTAATGGAAAACAACTAATTAAAGCTTTAACCATGTTTTTGCTTAAGCTTACACTCCACTGATGCACGATGTACACAAGTCAGTGGTGAGCATGCTCACAGTAACGTGATATGGTGTACAGCAGTGGTTTTCAACCTGTGGGCCGCGGCCCCCCAGTAAGCCGCAGACGTACTGCAAGACGTAGGCCCGCTTATTTTTTCTCCAATAAATAGATAGTTCAGCATATTTAGTTAGTTTATTTGCAAAACAAAACGTGTTTAGTTTTAGTTCGTTGATTGGTTTGGAGTAGTACAGTCACATGACACGCAGGGCCAGCTAGATTAACTAACTAGTTAGTTAGCTACTTCAGTCTGAGTGAAGCTGTTGTCTTGTGTACACATCAGGGATAAATGCTTAAAAACAGGGTCTTTGATAACAAAAGACCCTGAAGCTGGACCATCTACAAGTGAAGCAGCCACTGTATCTCCTACTGAGAGAACCGAGAAAAGCAAGCCTAAAAATGAAAAGAAGAAAATACACCAGTGAGTATCTAGCACTAGGCTTCACAAGCACAGGAACAGAAAACGAGCCGCTACCACTTTGCTATGTGTTTGGAAATCTTGGCAAATGAAGCGTTGAAGCCAACCAAGTAATGTCGACATTTGGAGACTAAACACAGCGAGTATGCATCTAAACCAGTGAAATTTTTTGAGAACAAACTTAAAGAAGACCAAAGCAGGAAAAAGACCCTTGAATTGTCTTGCTCTGGAACCGATAATGCTAAAGCTGTTGAGGCTTCCTACCATGTTGCGCAGCTTATAGCAAAGGCTGGACCAAATACAGGATTAGGCTTATTGTTGAGCCAGACCTCCGTTTCCACCTTTCTGCACTTCAACCTGACATCCACCACTTGGTAGCTGGCAAACAACAGTAGCCATCTCATGAGGCGAGTGACAAAAAGTGCTGTAAATGGTTTGTTTCCTTTGTTGTGTGAGTATGCAGTCAGTTTCACAGGTCGCATGGATGGTTGAACTGTATTTGGTTTTTAAACGGCTATATATATATATATATATATATATATATATATATATTATATATATATATATATATATATATATATATATATATATATATATATATATATTCATATTCACATCCCCCCAGAATATATATATATATAAATATTCATATTCACATCACATATATTCATATTCACACATATTCACATCCCCCCAGAATATATATATATATATATATATATATATATATATATATATATATATATATATATTCTGGGGGGATGTGAAAAGTTTGGGTGGGTTAAGTGGGCCTTGGGTTGCAAAAGGTTGGGAACCCCTGGTGTAGAGGGCTGTTTCTAATAGCTGTGACTTAAAGCTTAAGCTGAAACTATTTCTCTTTGCCAATGGCTCAAGCAGGAACCTTTAGGCTGCACAGGGTCAAACCATGAAACAGTTCCAAAGCTTTGTTTTGGGTGAATAACCATAACATCACACAGCGAGATACAAAACCATCCACAAACACAGGGAGAAACAGCAATTACAAAACTGGAAGGGGAATATTCCAAACACATTCACACTTGGCTACACACAAAGGATGGGAGAGGAGAGAGAAAGAGAGAGAGAGAGAGAAAGGTGCTTAATGTGGACTAATGAGAGGTTTCGACAGAAATACATCATGAGTCATTGAGCTGTGTGTTTAATTGCACTACTCCTGTCAATCAGAGCTAGAACGGCAGAACTACAGTCAGCTCGACTCAGACACAAACAGCCTAAACAACACTGAATAATTAAAGAGAACAGCCATGAGGGAAATGTAGTCTACTTAATGAAGACTCGTGGGGTCGACTGATGTGTTGACCTGCCAGGGTCAGATGATGACATCCTGTAAACACATCTGTCCAGGGACTTAGTGGTGGGGGGGTAAGACAGGGAGGTGCACGTGTGGTTAAATAGTAAGTGTATTCTCTGTGTGTGTGTGTATGAAACTAAGAGTGTGTGCGTTCGCCGTGGTGTCAGTGAAGCTGTAAGGGGATTGCTGAGAAGGCCGTGGAGAATGAGATTAGAGCCAAAGAGCTGTGATGACTGCGCTGAATGAGGTCAGCACTCACACATACGCCCACAGACTCAATACACTGGAGCTGTCATGATTAGTCAATAAAATGTGATTATTTGATTTGAAAGAAAGGGGAAAAAACGGATTAAAAATTTACTCGCCCAGAATCGGCAGTGATTATTTGGCGCTTTGCATAAAGACAATGGCCCTCGTGGTCTCACTTACAGAAAGAAACACAGCCTAAGGACCACTATATGTATTATTTAGCCACAGGGTTTTTAGAAATCTTTGAAACCATTTTGTATATTAATATCAACAAGCTTTTAACAGACACCATAGCATGCAAAAATATTCACAACAATACACAAACACACAAATTTACACCCGTCTGTAATGTAGACGGCAAACGAGTAACACTGAGACATGCCTTTTGCTCAACACCCACAAGTACACACCAATACACGATTGGAACAATCAAGTGACTCCCAACGGCAGTGATTATCTGGCGCTTTGCATAAAGACTATGGCCCTCGTGGTCTCACTTACAGAAAGAAACACTAGGACCACTATATGCATTATTTTGCCACAGGGTTTTGGGGAATCTTTGAAAGCATTATGTATATTAATAAACAGAAAACAAACAAAAAAACTAAAGTTTTGTGGAAAAGTTTTTGCGTAAGCGATTGTTTGTAGCTGCAGCTTGCACCTCGTATGAATCCATGCTTTCAGTAGGCGTGGCCATATTTGCGACGCATCGATACACATTATGCTAATCGATGTAATCGAGGTTTCTCCACTTCTAAAAGCAGAATTTTCACACCAACAGCATTTCTGTCATGTTTCTGTCAACATGAGAACACAAAAAAGTCGTGAGATGCTCACATGAGCTCGCCACGCTAACAAGATGCAATAAATACTGATTTCATTTATTTAAAACATTACATGCATACTACACAAAATAATGTGAATCTGAAATCCATGCTTACAGTAGGCATGGCCATCTTTGCGACGCACCGATACACATTATGCTTATCAATGTAATTGCGTAATCGATTACATTGGCGTGCCGCCCCAGTCCTAATGTACTGTCGTAACTTCTTTCTAGCCATCAGAATGAAGAGGGAGACCAGTTCAGAGTATAAGCTTTTATTCTTAGGGCCGCGGTACAGACGTTCTCTATGAGCTCTCAAACCCTGGTCTCAATCGTGTCTCAGGTTGCATTGTCTTTTATAGGCTTGCCTTCCTGCTCCTTCTGGCCCATGTGGTACACCTGGCCACCTGGTTATTCTTTGGGTGGGCAGAGGTCTCCGAACAGAAGTTCTAAAGATTACGCCGAGGGGTCTGCTAAGCCAGATATGTGACTCCCTATTTGGCAAGGGTGGCACAGACACGACCTTCCCACAAACTCTGCAGCTTCTGTGTGCCATCTTTTTAACTATATAAAAACACTGTTATTTACTTCAACTTTTATTATTATACTTTGTATATTTTGTATATATTTTATTATTTCTTTTATTTGTTATCTTTATCTATTGGTGAATGGAGGAACAGCAAAGTAAGAATTTCATTGTACAGTGTAACTGTCTGTTCTGCTGTGCATATGACAATAAAACTCTTGAATCTTGAATCTTTTATCAACAAGCTTTTAACAGACACCATAGCATGCGAAATATTCACACCAATACACATAAACACACAATTTTACACCAGTGTGTAATGTAGACAGCAAACGAGTAACACTGAGGTACACAACACTGACATGCCTTTTGCTCAACACCCATAAGTACACACTAAAACACGGTTGGAACAATCAAATGACTCCCAGGAAAGAACAGCCCAGGTAAACGGCGTGAGAATTCACAGATGGTAGCTGGCATCAACACACACTTGGACACTTGCTAAGACTAAAACAAAGCAAAGAAGAAAAAGACAAAACGAAAACATCCCTACACCCATCCTGCCAGCATCTCTGAGAGGAAGAGCAGAAAAGCGGGTTACGGGCGGCTGCTGGGAGGTAGTACTGAAAGCAGGCGGGTTTCAGCACAACTTTAATTATTTAAGGCACCAGATTAAGAGAACAAAACGCTGGTCCCGAGAGGAAGGTGGGCAATTGTCTTGTGCGCTAATTATCACGGCTGGCTAGGCACCGGCCCCAAAGCCCAGGAAGAAAGCGCGGGGTTAATCTATGAGAAGAGAGTCTGACACACTCCCACACAAACACACTTAACCCAGAAGCGCAACCCTCACCACACATACACCCAAACAATTAATCTGCTTGAACAAAGTCTGCTTCATCCAGACCTCCATCCAGCGTTGTTTATTACTGCGCTCGCACACAGAGAGGAAAAAACACAGTGTTAATTAAAATGTAAAACGGCCGAGGTTCAAAAGGGACACAGAGTCCAGTGTCTTCAACAGAGAACCAGACATAACAGGGCCGCTGTTCACGAGTACACACACGGATGCAGACAGGGTGTAGGGTATCAAAGGCATTCATGAGAAATATGGAGACTCCACAGAGGAGATCACAGCAAATCTATACCAGTACTTAAACAAAAAGCAGGACAGAAAAGATGAAGCCAAGATCCTGAGTCAGCAGTTTCTGACAGGTTTCCAAAGTCTCATCACAGATCTGCTTTTCAGCTGAATTTGTGTTGTTTCACATTCACTGTGACTTCAAGGACACAGTATTGTTGAACTATTTATGTGTTTGTGGTTCTACGAGACCCAAAGCTGGATACAGGTTTATGCTGAGTGGAAGTCTAGCAAAGGAAACAGTAAGGTTTCCTCTTTTTGTAAGGTCTCCTTTATTTCTGAAAGCAGAATTTTTAAACCAACAGCATTTCTATCATGTTTCTGTCACGTCACGAGATACTCACCTGAGCTCGTCATGCTAACAAGATGCAATAAATACTGATTTCATTTATTTAAAACATTACATGCACACTGCACAAAATGCAGAGTGTGAATGTGAAACACAATATTTTCAACAAAGTGACCACAGCATGTTAAACACACAGCAGGGTTTGACAAGCAGGTAGTCAAACTTTCATAATTTAATATTTCAGACAGTACCACTTCTGCCAGAAAACAAAAGCTTAACAAAGTGAAACAAACACTGTCATGTTGTTTGCTGTGGTTACACCACTGTCTCTGAAATGCACACACATTCCTGCTCAGGCAGAAAAGTTAAGTTTTTCTATATTTAAACCCTTAAATATATTTCTACATGGAAACACAACAATCATCAGCATCAACTCTTGCCTGTCCACAGTCTTCAAACATCTGCACCCTGGATGGGGTATTCAGAAACCTTTCTGTTTGGAGGGGAAGTCAAAATAACATGTTTCCACAACTATCTGGATACGTATGCCGTAAAAGTGATCATAAAATAATCTTGTTTAAACAATTGTTTGTGTCGTAATTAAAATATCTAATTTTTAGTTATTAAAAGTTACACGCAGGGCCTTTCACAATGGACATGCTGTTTGTAGAGCACACTGTACATGCAAATACATTCATTATCCACTTCTCTGGAGCCAGTGGCTGTACTTGTATAGTAATAATAATAACAATTAAAATAATAATAACAACAGCAACAAAATCGAATTTAATGCTAAAACATTTCCAACCATCATGAAGTCCTTGCATATGAATGAACAGGGCTTTACGCAGCCTTTTTGCTAACATCAATGTTAATGTTTGAGTTGGGTGCAGAGATCAGATTACTGTTGAACATATTCATATGAATGAATGTGAGCCATCTATATTTAATCATGTTTTTTAAACAGTTGCTTGATTAAGTCCGCAACAGCTCGCCCATCTCCACTGCTGGTCTTCACTCAACAGCGTAACAGCAGCCTAACTGCTCCTGTGTATGTGACCTGTGTGTATTTCTCCCCCAGTGTGTAGAGAAGCTCCAGCATGTACCCACAGTCAGAGAGAAGTGTGCACCATTAACGTGCGGCATGCCACTTCCATCAATCATAAATAGTTGCAGTAGAAAGTGAGAAGCAAGCTTTATTAGAGCCTCTGCTAAATAGCAGTGTAATATAGTTGATTAGTGCTATTCTGTAACCTGTATGGCGGGGGGCTGTCGGGTGGAAGTCGACCCTCCTGGGCAAGTCACCAAGGCTTTGGATTAGATCACTGAGTCGATTATTTATTATTATTATTTTATTTATTTATTGATTTATTGATTTATTTATTTATTTATGCTGTAGCTGCCAAGAAGAGATTGTACCACACTGGGTATTTATTCGTATTTATAGCCTGACCGTAAACAAATCGAAAAAGGTGTTCAGGGAATCATGACCACTTCTAGACTACAACACTTTATGGAACTCACTCATATTTCCCAAGCTCAACGTTCTCTCCAAGAGGGGATGCCATTAGGGGGCATTTAGACTCTAGGCATTTTACACTCATGCTCTGTTCAAGATTGTATATTATATCCATACTGTGTAGCCCTGTTTCAAAGCAATACATTGCTTAATATTTAGATAACATTAAAAACAGCACTGCACTTGGATTGCAAATTGCTGGCACTGGTCTCCACTCACAACCAGTCCTTAATAAAACGCACTGAGCAGCCTGGCTGACGCTGGTTGGAATATGATTGTAAATGAAAGACATCAGTTAATTTCCAGTAGTATTGTCTTTAGGCAGCTGGTGCAAAGAGCACTTGGCTGAAGGACAGCCGGCAACAGCTTACTTGTCATATTCCATCCTGGCTAGCGAGAGCAGTTTCGCCTTCATGTGTTCACTTGGCAGCCGCGTGCTTCAATTTGAGCCAAGTATATGAAGATAGCATCTTATATATAATTGGTTAATTCCAAAGAAACCCTGGAAACCAACTAACGACTGGAGCTCTTGCACCTCACGATATGATGTTTTTTTCTGCCAGTAAACAGATTTTAGCAGCATGTTCTCTCATTTTCAGCACACAAAGAGCAGAAAGTTCACTGAGATCCTGTTTTCCAGGCTATGACTGCTTCAGCATTAAGGGGGAGGATTCACTGACCACAAAGACGGCAGAGACCACTATAACAGCACGAAACTCACACACAAACACACACTTACTGGAGGCAGGCAGCTCTTCTGCAGGCTCACTCTCCTCACAAACTTCAGTGAGGCGAGAAAAAAAGAGAGAGAGAGAGAGAGAGAGGAGAAAAAGCATGAAAACCAGAGAACAAGCAGGAAATAGGCAGAGTGAGTAAACATGACAAAAGGAAGAAGAAAAGAAGCTTTCGTATCATTTCCCTATTAATTCTTTATGATTCCAAAAATGAACAGACTTGCGAAGACTTGAGCGCTGCACGGATGTTCTGCGAGCGCTCAATCTTGAGAAAATAAAAGCCTAACGATCTAATTGCAATCAGTTGGCATGATGGCAGAACGTCATTAAGAATTCATGTTCGTGGCATAATTGGAACAAACTGGCTGATTCATGCTACGGCATGCAAAAGGTAGATAATTAGAAATCCATGCAAGCACACACCTGATCTTTATATCTCGCTCGCTCGCACACACCTACACACACACACACACACACACACACACACACAAACACACACACACACACACACACACACACACACACAGTCTCACACTCCTTGATACAGATTTAAACAGGGTTGTGTCACATGGAATCACAGGAGAGAAGCAGGATGTGAACAGTTAAATTAAGAAATAGGTTCCTGTTTAAAAAGTCATTGCTGGCTCCTTGCTGGTCACATCGAAAGCCACTATCACTACAAACACTACACAAAGGACATCCAAGGTCTTAAACCTTAGTTAGTAAGTCCAAATGCATTAGAAAACATACATTTCCTGCCATACTGTGATATATTTCTAAGTGAGACACAGCATAAGGGTCTCTGATCTACTGTATAATATTAATAATAATAATAATAATAATAATAATAATAAAGTGCTTCATTAGTACAACCTAAAAGAGAAATAAGCCAACAATTAAGCCATTTCTGGAGGGGGAGTCATAGCATTAGAGAACCAACCTGCCTCAATTCCCTGAGACGACAGAACATGACTAAAGTGCCCTTGAACAAGACTAACTAACCCCTAAGTGCTTAGAGGGTACTGTGGATAGGGTTGCACACTGCTCCAGGCAAGTGTGCTCACTGCCCCGTGTGTGTGAGTTCACCAGTGTGTGTATGAGAGTATTTCTCTGTGCATAGCTGTTAAATGTGGAGGGTAAATTCCTAGCTCCTAGTTTTAACCTGGCCAAATATTAAATTTGAATACTATTTCTAATTCGAATTCTATTTATAATACTCCTTCAAACCAAAAACATTATCAAGTTGAGTAAAACTAGTTTAACTGCATGTACTATTTGACCCACCACATGGAGCGTGTTCAGGACACATACATCACAATAACAGCACGGAGCACTGACCAACAGCCGTGAACAGAGAGGGAGCCTTAACCTTCGGCAAGAATCAATCAAAATCTCCACGTTTCAGGTCAAACATCAGGAAACAGTATCATTTCCCCAACAGTAAACTCTTCATAGGTTTGTTTTCAGTGAGAGGAGCTTCAGTTCACTTATCCAATAAAATGCTTTTAATGTGCTACACAAAAAGCCTGGTTTATGTTATTACACTATTTGAATTTGCTAGACGTCAGGTTGAATATTTCTTACTGCTGCATTGCTAAACTTTCCAGTTTTGCTTTCAGATCTAGCGTGCAGAACTTCTTCTCCTCAGTTCAGTTTGTTTTAGTGTGTGAACTCTCCACGCATATTCAGGTCTGCACTGAACAACTAATTCACCAGAGAATTCAACAGCAGAGCACGTTTTCCTCATCAGTACATCAGAGCTGTACTGTCTGCACAATCTGCCCGCTTTAACAGTTTACTCTTCACAGATGCTCACATCGTTCCTGCAGCTCGAGCTGCTGTTAATAACAGAAGACGAGCGATAAAATACTAGTGAAGAAATGCGTTTGATTTTGGTACACGGATCGCAGAGCGTGTTTCTGACACATACACTGATACATATCATACTTCTGGAGGTGTAGGAGATGATGATGATGATGGGGATCATCATGGCTATGTTGATAGTCAATTATATTATAGGGTGGTGAAAGTGTGAGTAGAAACCAGGTGCATGGAGATGTATTAGAACTGGGTAAAAGTCTATTTTGATGGAGTATTACAGAAAACTATGATTTTCTCTTTTAAAGATATGATTAACTGGGCGGCACGGTGGTGTAGTGGTTAGAACTGTCCCCTCACAGCAAGATGATTTGGGCTCTGTGTGGAGTGTGCATGTTCTCCCTGTTCTTGAGTGGGTTTCCTCTCACAGATCCAAAGATATGCATGTTGGGTTGATTGGTCACTCTAAAGTGCCCGTAGGTGTGAATGTGTGTGTTAGTGAATGTTGGCCATGTGATGGACTGGCGAAATGTCCATGATAAACCCCGACTTCACCCGATGACGCTGGGATTGGCTCCAGCCCAACCCCAGACCTCGACTAGCAGGATAAAGCATAAGATAGTGGATTGATGGAAGGAAGATATGATTAAGCATATTTTCTTTATGATGATTAGCAGGATCTGGAGATAATCAAGACCCCAATTTGGTTAATTTCATGACTTGTTGACATATATTAACTTTACTCATTCACTCATCTACTAAACTACTCATCCTACTGGGATGATGTCCCAGTACTCATTGAGCAGAAGGCAGTAAACACTGTGGACAGGCCACAAGTCCATTGCAGATATTATACATAAATTGTCAACAATTATCTGTTTCAAATTATTCTTTTATTTTCATTATTAATTTAAAATTTGCAAATAATTTCAGACATTTAATATTTAACAACACTAATTCGATGATCTCCACACAAAAAAAACTGAGCAACCCTTGAAAGACTATCAACCTGGGCTTCAGCAAGACAGAGCGTGGCTTTAGGAGTCTGATTAACAATCATTTTTGGGAAGATGCAGCTCATACATATATATAAAATATTTAAAGAAAAGAAAAGAAGAGTATACCCTAAACCTTACCAGCAGCCCAGAAACATAGCTGTGTTAAAACGAATATTAAAATATTAGGAGGAGACACACCACGTACACCCAAGAACTTATCTACAACTTGCATATGATACCATAGAAAAATGGTGCTCAATATTAAATATCCAAAGTTCTGATGCTCTGATTGCACACGTGGATTTCTCCAGTTCCACTTTAACAATTACTTCATCTGCATGTTGGACCAGAGTGATTCCTCTGCGACCATGTTTGTTTTAAGGCACTGTCGCAGCATTTACGTGTTCTAGTTTAGTGCTAGGGCTGTTTAGCCACCACACTAGATACAAACTGAGTCCAAGTCCAACTGAATACCAGAACGGTCACAATATGTCAAACAAACTGGACTATAGTTTGTTTGTCAAACGTGCTTGGACATGGTGTGGATCACCTAGAGTGAGTACACACTTAATATCTTTTTGTAAATTCTTTCAAAAGCATTAATGACACAAACCTCAATTCTTAAATGAATGAAGTCTGTGAACTCGTAATTGAAGAAGTTAACCTTCAGTATTATACCCTCAGAGCTACATGTCTAACGCAGCTTCAGGAGGCTTTCCATGACCACCTCCGCAACCATTTCTCATTTAATGCAGCACCAGAACAATCCAAGTGATCAAAGAATGACCTTGTTCATCAATCCTTTTTAATTTTTTTGTTAAGGCTCCGGCTATGCATTCCTTTTCACACCTGTTTCCTTCTCCTCCATCTAATAGAAATAAAGAGCCTATGAAGGATGGCAGTCAGTGTTTGTTGTGTGTGCAGGAAAGTGCCAGGATTAAGATACGCAGTATTGATCTGTTCATGAAGACTTGCTGCCAGGCCGTCAAAACTGGTTCTGAACGCGTTCATTATTCACACACAAACACACCACCTAGCGCCGAGCATATGCGCTCGGAGCGTGCACTCATACTGATTCTGAACATGTTTACAGAACCTGCAGCAATGACGAATGGAGCTCCGTGGCAAATGCGCCTGAAGCGAAAGGAACGGACATATGTTTAAACCTTAAAACGCAGCGTGAGTACAAATGGTTAATTAATTTTCTCTGCTGCAACATGAATTACACACTGATGTGCCGGAGGAACATGTATGCATAGCCACATGCGACACTTAGATTAACTGCCATCGAATGGAACAAGAAAATGCTCTGAAGCTTCAGACATGCGAATGACAAAGTGGACAGATTCTGAAGTGATGGCGACCACGGTACAAAACTTAATTAAATCTATTGCATGTAACTACTGACACTATCAGCCAATATAACTGCCTGAGGCAGGAGAGGGTCTGGTTCCACTGTAGGGCTGTCACGGTTACTCAAATAAAGTCAGCTCTTCAATTGCGGCACACAGACTAAACCAGAGTACACATGTATGTACTTAATGAATCAACTATGAATAGTGGAGAATCTGGAGGCATATTTTCCATCCATCCATTATCTACCACTTTTCCAGGGATCCGGGTCACGGGGGAGGCAGTCGAAGCAGAGAGACCCAGACTTCCCTCTCCCCAGCCACCTCCTCTAGCTCTTCCGAGGGGATACAGAGGCGTTTCCCAGGCCAGCCGAGAGATATAATCCCTCCAGCGTGTTCTAGGTCTTCCCCGAGGTCTCTTCCTGGTCGGACATGTCCACAGGGAGGCGTCCAGGAGGCATCCTAACCAGATGCCCAAACCACCTCAACTGGTTCCTCTTGATGTGGAGGAATAGCAGCTCAACTCTGAGCCTCTCGCGTATAATCTAGCTCCTTACTCTTAGACTTTGCACTTTTTACACTTCTTATGATGCTTTGACTCTTAAAAACACATTTTTTAAGGAACATGGAAGCCTACACTCAACAATTGAGCAGGCCACATATTATAACTGCTTAAATCTATTTTATTTTATTTTTAACGGCAGACGATTTGAATCCTGCTGTCCTCAACGCCATTCAAAATCAGTCTGAACAGCTGCAGCCTAAAATATTCACATAACCACCAAACCACCACGGATACAGACCAAGGTCAAACAATTCAACACAGGTTCAATCTGTCTGTACAAACAAATCTATATGGAGGAATATCACAAAAGAAGGGAAGAAAAGCTATTTCAATAATCTAATTCAATTAGACAAACCAGACTAAATTCACCATTTATCTCTGCTGGAGCCATGGCACCCAAGTATAAATCCATAATACTTTCATTTAAAAAATCTTGTTATTGTTCCTACCTCTCCTGCCAAGAATGACTGTTCCTAAACAAATGCATGTAAGGGCATGTATGTGGGCAGTTGTGGTCTGAAGGTCGCCGGTTCAATCCCTGAGACTAGCAGGCCATGACTGAAGTGCCCTTGAGCAAGGCACCTAACCCCCGACTGCTCCCCAGGCGCCGTGGATAGGGCTGCCCACCGCTCTGGGCACGTGTGCTCACTGCCCCCCTAGTGTGTATGTTTATTAGTGTGTGTGTATATGTCGGTGTTTCACTACACAGATGGGTTAAATGCGGAGGTCAAATTTAGCTGTGTGTAAACACAAGTGACAGAATAATTCTAAACTAAACATATGATGATATAACTCGATAAAAGTTCTAGCTACAGGAGAATCAAGGTCTTTCCTCCTGATACAGCTCTTACATTCTTTAATGATCTTGACATCCTATTGAACGTGAACACAACAGGCATATTTCCCCCTTAGAATCCTGGTTAAAGGTTTCTTTGGGTTTAGTTTCCCACTAAAGTATTTCAGAATCTTCAAAAGGCTATGAATGGTATATTATGGCTTTAGTGGAAGAACAATGAAGTCAATAGAATTCACAATTACAATTCAATTAATTAAGGTAATAAATTGAATTTGTGCATCATCATTATCATCATCTATACTATATGTTTTAAACTTCTGCACAAATTTGGATTGGCTTTACAGTAAGTATCCTGTAATCTTCTGCTGTTGGTCTGATGAAGTTATGTTGATAATTTTTCTGAAGCTCAGTAACAGTTCAGAGTATGTACAGAGCGATGTGATGCGTATTATTTTGATAATAATATGAGCAAGGTATTTAATGGCCACCATATGTAGAGATCGAGAAAGCAAAACTGAGAGTAGTGTGTGACTTTTTATCAGCCTGACTCTAAAACAGCAGTAAAACAACCTATGCTGTACATGTTTGAGCCTAAAGCAAGAGTGAGAAGTTTGGGTGAAACAGAAAGTGGAATGACTGAGATGGTACAGCGTTAAAATAAATAAATAATTAATAGCATAGTACATGCTATCCAGCTAATGTAAACTTCTAAGTAACTGTTATTTATTTTAATAACAGTACATTAATTATCCGAGAAATGTATTACAGTAATTTGGCTTACAGAAAAATCAGTAAACGGGTCAAAAGTAGACACGGAATTTGCTAACACCTGTATAAGTTTGAGTATTTAAACATATCTAATGGGCGTCCTTGCCTGACATCCCACTCTCTAACAGTCCAGGCCTGCTATGGCACTGAAGCAGAACCAAACACAATGACGCAAGTAGGAGAAATGGGCATCTTAAAGAAAGTAAAGTTCTTATTCACTTTATCACTAGATGTACACCCAGCCAAAGCTGGCATGGCCAGTTAGAGTGAACAGCAGACAGGGAGATGAGTTAGCATCGCTGAAAATCTGCTCACTTGCTCGTTAGGGTTTGCTTGGTTCTCTAAAGCCACTTTTCCACAGCATGGCATGGTTCAACTTGACTCGTTTTCCTCAGTGTAGTTGGTTGTCAGAAAAGGTTGATGACAGCAAAACCAAAGACTGCTAAAAAAAACAGAAGAGTCCTGGAAACACTTCATCAGAGTTCAGATGATAAGACGATTCTGGTTGCTTAGAAGGTACCTCAACCTGGTAGCTAGTGGATGGGTGGAAAAGCGGCTTCTCGCTCTCAAAATAATACCAGGTGGCAGGTTTATTGCAAAACCAAAAAGAAAAGGCGAGCAGAGTCAAGCTGGTACCATGCGGTATAAAAGTGGTCTAAGATTTTCGGACTTGGAGAAAGGCTGTGAGAAAAATGGTTTCAGCTGTGTGGGTGGGACAACCCACACCAGCCTTGTGACTGGTGAGGGTAGTGCTTGGATAAAATTACCCAGGATTAGAGCGACCCGGTATATTTTGAAGTGGAAGAATTTTGGAGAAATTTCTGTGGACCTTGAACTGTGATCATAGGACATACTCTGTACATGTATACTCTGAGCCCACAAGAGCACTTAGGCAGGAAACCACTGGTTTAAGCTTTTTCGTTAAGTGCTTCTTTGGATAGAAGATCGTTTTTTCACTTCGTTTCAGTCTTCTGAATTTCCATATTAGCACCTTCTGACTGAGACCAGCCATCGCACAGCTTACACCGAAAAAAAGAAACGCAAACAACTAATAAACACAAGTGAGATGTAAGGAGATGCAGGGAGATGTATCACTCAAAGACAGGAAGTAATTAACCACAGAATATGGGTGGTAATTACTAAAACATCTACTGATACGCACCATGATGCCAGTCAGGTGCTTATCATCTAATTAAATCTCAACCTCAAGCAAACCATTCTCTCTGTTTCTTTCTGCCTCTGTGTTCATTAGGCATGCACACTGATTGGTCCCAGAGGAGGTGAGGGTTCATTGGTTAATCAGGTGGGTGCAGGTGGAGTTGTTATCACTTGCTGTATCAGAGCAGAGGTAGAGGAGATAAAAGCTAATGCAGAGAGTGCATGACTTCTGCTCTACTACAAACACACAAACATATACACACACACACACACACATAGACAAATACATATACATACATATACATACACACACATACATATACATACACATACATATACACATACACATACATATACAAATACATATACACACACATACATATACACATACATATACATATACACACATACATATACACATACATATACATATACTAATGCACCAGGAATATACCGGGTAACCGTAATCCTGGGTAATGTTTATCCAAACACTACTCTCACGCAGCTAAAACACAGCCTCTCTCTCCAAGTCCAAAAATCTTAAACCATTTTCATACCGCATGGTACCAGCTTGTTTCTGCTCACCTTGTGTTTTCAGTTTTCCAGTAAACCTGGTACCCGGTACTATTTTGAGAGCGAGAAGCCACTTTTCCACCCAAACAAACATGCTACCACTAGCTACCAGGTTGAGGTACCTTCTAAGCAACCAGTAACGTCTCATCATCTGAACTCTGATGAAGTGTTTCCAGGACTCTCCTGTTTTTTTTAGCAGTCTTTGGTTTTGCTGCCATTAACATTCTCTGACAACCAACTACACTCAAGAAAACGAGTCAAGTTGAACCATACCATGCTGTGGAAAAGTGGCTTTAGAGAACCAAGCAAACCCTAACGAGCAAGTGAGCAGCTTGTCAGCGATGCTAACTCATCTCCCTGTCTGCTGTTCATTCTAACTGGCCATGCCAGCTTTGCCTGCACGTCTAGTGATAAAGTGAATTTTACTTTCTTTAAGATACCCATTTCCACTGTTCTGCTTCAGTGCCATAGCAGGCCTAGGGTGTTAGAGAGTGGGATATACACTACCGCTCAAAAGTTTGGGATCACAGTGAAATGTTCTTGTTTTTAATGGAGTATCTTCCTTCCTTAACACAACAATGGACTGACGGGTCTCTAAAGAAAATTGTTTCTTTCTGGTCATTTTGAGTCGGTCAGCAAGCCATCAACTGCTGATGCTTCAGATACTAAACTAACCTAGAATGTTGTTCTCCCTTTTATACTCACTTATTAGTAGAATGTTTTTCAGCTGTGCATCACAATTGAGCAAGAGTGTCCTAACAACTAATTACTCCAATAACATCCTTAACTTGGATTGGTGGCCGTACCAGGAGATTTAGACAGAGGACTGAGAATTACTGATAATAGGACTATATGCAAAATAAGCCTCTATACAAAAATAGGCTTTAATACAAACATTTTTATTCTTTAAAAATCATCTGATACACTTACATTAATTGTGAAATGGACAATATTGTTTGTGAATTGCATAAAAATTGCATGAAATGAAATTCTGAAGTGATCCTAAACTTTTGAGCGGTAGTGTATATATAATATATATATATATATATATATATATATATATATATATATATATATATATATATATATATATATATATATATATATATCAGGGAATAAGATACTGGCACAGGACAGAGGTCAAATGCATGCGTTTGATGACAAATCTACCTCTAAATGCTGGTTATGACTCTCTTTAAAGCAAAAATAATGCTCCAGTAAGAAGAAGGAAAAAAAATGTGATCATTAATTACGTAAAACAAAAAACACTATCTAACAGCCTGGAAAAAGTGGTACAAGAAGATGATGGGACTCATGATGGGACTTGTGATGTTGGAAAATGTCACTTTCTTCAGTTTCCCTAACTCTCCCTCTCTCTCCCTCCCTCCCTCCCTCTCGCTCGCTCGCTCGCCGGCGCTCACTCTCTCCGGATGCTACATCTGTAGACGCTCAGGCTGTCAGAGCACTACTAAAGAGAATGGGAGATGAAATAAACATTGATTGAAAGAGAATGAATGATGGGCTACATGACAGGCGGACCTGAGGGACTGCCTCCAGTGTTTCAGTAGCGTGATCAAGTGAGATCTAATCACACCACAACATTAGCACAACTTAGACGCTAGGACAACATACAGTAGAAAAACACAGCTCCACCCCAGGGAGCATACAAACCTCACGAGACATGCAAGGAAATGATATACAACCAACACACTTCATTTTCAGATATCTTATACGGTCGTACACAAAAGTTGGAACACCCCTGGTCAAGTCACACATATTTTAAGTAAACATAAGCTAACACATCCTGTCCAGCGAACTTAAATGTAACATTTTTCTGCTAATTTTAGTGCATTTTTTTCATTTTATCTGCATAGTTAAGCATATTGAAAAAAATAAAACACAGAATGCTGCAAAAGTTACAGCACAATATTTTTCCATATGCTTGAATTTAAAAGTTTTAGTGAGAGTCTTGCATGCACTGTTCATTTGGGGTCTATCCACAGATTTTCTATGTTGTTTAGGTGAGGGTGACTGTGAGGACCAGTGTAAAACTTCAGCTTGTACCTTCTGAAGAAGTTTGTTGTGTATTTTTAGGTGTGTTTAGGATCATTATCCTAGAAGCTATCCCTCAGCTTTTCTACAAACGGTGTGGTGTTTGCATGCAGAATTTGCTGGTATTTAATTGAATACATTCTACCCTCTACCAGTGAAATGTTCTCCGTGTCATGGTTGCAGCACGAGTCCAAACCATGCTCAATCCACCCCACATGCTTAACAGTTGGAGAGGTGTTATTTTCAGAAAATTCTGCACCTACCGGCACATACTTTTGCTCAATATGGCCAAAAAGGTCTCTTTTTACTTCATCAGTCTACAGGACTTGTTTCCATAATGATGTTTAGGCTTGTTTAGAGGCTAAATTTTGTGGTGAAGGTTAAATCTGTGCAGGAGAACGTAGAACAGAGAACTACCACTCCACAGTCCAAAGATATTCTGTATTCAAGCAGTCATTTTGATTTGCCTATGTAGCAATCCCACGATCGGTTATCCTGGAAGGTTTTTTGGCCTCCAGACCTCAACGTGACCTCCACCGTTACCTGCCATCTCTTAAATTCATTAGTGAGAAGTGAGAAAACGGCTACCAAAACCACTTTGCTATCTTCTCATAGCTTCTCCTGCTTTGTGGACGTCAGTTGTTTCAGTTTTCAGAGTGCTGGACGGCTGCCTACAGGAGTCCTGCTGGTTGTTGGAACAGGTTTTGAGGAGTCAGTGTATATAAACCATGTTATAAACCATTGAAAATTGCATCAGCTGGTCTTTCCTAATGATGATTGTGAACAAGCCATAGAACTAACAAGCTAATTAAGGTCTAAGACCTTGGCACAAGTTATCGGAGGGCTCAAATCATCTTGCATGAGCTTTGGCATGCTGAGCTCTAACATTGCTCAAAACAAAAATAGCATACTAAGCTTGCTCACAATGTTAAATAGAATTTAATTGTAATCTTATTTTACTAACCGAACTTTTCACAGTAGAGCATTTGACCAAGTACAAGTGGGTTCATTTCAGAACTGCTGAATTTGATGTAGGCTGCAAAGAAGTAAAGCACTACTAACTAACTTGTTAGTGCAGAAAGAGTCCTGTAAAACCAAGGCACACACGGCAAGACAGCCTGCCCACACAAAACACAGCTGGTACCATCTGCAAAAATAAAAGCAATAATCCTTCAGAGAACTTTCCAGGAACTCTGCAGTAACACGTTCTGCAGCCTTCTTAAGGTTGTGTTTTTCCCTTTCTGAATAGCTTGAAGTGCCCTGTTCGCTCTCTTGCCTTCGCTCCATTTTGCACTGAAGGCCACATTAAAAAGAGATTAAACCATCTGTGGGAAACGAAAAGGCTAACTAGCACCAGAGAAGAGGGAAATGTAATGATTATGATGATAAAGAGCATATTTATGTTCGGTGATTTGGTGTCATGGCTGGCAGCCCTGCGTGCATGTGCGGTCAATAATGTAGCAGTATTTGTAGAGATTTGCTCCTGTTACAGAAAGGGGCCGTAGGGAGGGTACCATCACAGGGCTTGGCAACAAAACGCCTCCTGCTTATAGACGTAATAAAGCCACAACAACACTAATTAACCCCCCCAACTTCTCTAATGCATGCTCCAGCGTCTCAGCGCCTGTCTACCTGTCTCCACCACCTTTCTGCTTCTCACTGCTTCCTGTCTTCTGTTTATTATCTTTGCGTTTTGCTCTGTCTGTCCAGTCTGAGTCCTTTTGCTCCCACTGTGTTTGACGAGTATGCGCCAAGCAGAGTGCAGATTGCTGCCTGTCTGTCTGTCTACGTGGGAATCTCAGCACAGAAGGGAAAATACAGACATATATATATATATATATCCATCAAGTTCTGAGAGCACTCAAAGCTTAGTTAGAGGTGCAACTCCTCCCAACTCTAACACATTTTAGTTGGTACAAACTTTTCATTCATCCACTCACTCCTCACCTTTCTTAAGACCGCACAGGAGGTGAGAGAGACAGAGAGAGGGGGAGATAGAAGAGAGAACGAGTGAGCGAACAAGAACACAGCCTGTCCATTTAGCATCCAAATCCCATCACTCGTCCATTTCAGGTGAAATGGAACACAATAATAGAAGTAAATGGAAGCAGAATGAAAGTCAGATTTGCACACAATAAACTACACCAAACTCAATCCGCCAACCTCTGGGCTTCTGCTGACGTAATCTTCCCATCGCCATCCTTCCAGATCCTTTGTGAAGCCTTTTCCAGCCATTTGCATGCTTGGTTGCTTATAGGTTAAATAAATTAACCTGGACAATCCAAAAAACCCATTTGTTCACACCATGAGGTCCTCAATTGCCTTAACGGTGTGTTTTGAATCATCTAGTTCAGTGGTTTCTGCCTTATTTTAATATAGCCTGTGCCTTGGCTATGATTCTGGCTGAGTCCTTCTTTTCTTTCAACGTCCTGTTCTTTAATGGACAGTTATGTCTGTATTATGGTTTATGCCTTCTAAATCCCAGGCCGGCCTCCAAAGATAAGAGCAACGCCTAATACCAGAGCAGGCTACATATAATGTGGGCTCAAGCAGAACAATTTGAACCTAATCCGAACCCTGTGAGCATTTAAGAAGCATTATTTCTGTTCACCTACAATGTAGGGTCCATTCATTAGGGCTCAACAAATACAGATACTGATTTTAAGCAGCACATTATTCAGCATCAGAAAACCATTGTTTAACGGAAAATTACACAAAAGCCTCAGCAGCTAAACATATTAAATATGTCCACTCTTTGTTTTTATCTATTCAATTTTCCCCAAAAAATATCTGTTTTGTTTTTTGTTGTTGTTTTTTTTTGTTTGTTTTTTTACAGCTCACGGTTCTTATCTGAGGTAAGAACGAAGTTTGATTTAGTCACAAATTAAAGCTTTATCTACTGCTGACCTGATGGCAGTCCTGTTTTGGCTTAGACTGCTTGCTACCAGCTAACTGCTCTTCTTTCTAGGTATCAGCACTGGCACTTGGTTGTGACAGTGTTTGAGCACAAGAGTAATTTGAACTAGATAGAGATACATACTGAACATAAAGCATTTATGTAAGTCGCTCTGGATAAGAACATCTGCTAAATGCTGTAAATGTTTTCGTTATATCTCCAATTAATCGGATAAATATATACACACATTTAATATATATATATATATATATATATATATATATATATATATATATATATATATATATATATATATATATATATAAGGTAAAGCTCATCTCAACTCGGGAATCACTCAAACTTATCTGTTCAAATCATTAAATCGCAAATGTTACTTTTGTTTATTCATTGATTTAAGGTGCATTTATAAAGTTAACTGAAAAACAGAGCAGCCTAAAAACCCCATCATGACAAAGTCAACTTATTATTTTGAGCATGTGAATGATGTGAATTTATTAAAAAATTCAGGTCTTTAAATTAACTTCTAAATCTAAAATATATATATCTATATATCCTGAATATACAATGTAATAATTTAGATTTATTTCTAAGATTTACGTGTGAAAAGGAAGTTGGTCGATTCTGCTGAAGAAGAGATGTTATTTATTTTCTAATGGGCAATGTGGTGAATTTACTTTTCATGTTTTATGTTTCACCCGTTTTATTCAATTTCTCATTGTTTCAAATGAATAGAAAAATAAAATAAACTGTAAGGGCTCATTTTAAACACAAATAAAAGTAAAATGAATGTCAAAATTATTATATATGGCCATCTGGTAGCCCAACATTATACATTGGTCATTCAAACAGGTCGCAACTAAAATCTTTTATAGATTTTTAAATGCTCAAAAATATGTTTACATTACTCTGCTCCATTTGATTATGTTATTGTGGTCGAAATTAGCACTGAAACTCATAACGAGTTTTTTGTGATCGCTAAATAATATGAAAAAAAAAAAAGAACAATAAGTCAAATATTCATGGCTGGCAAAATTCCAAGTCAGGTGTGGTCCTAAATCTTTCCTAATATCAGTCCAGTGAGCGCAGAGGTATAGTACTCCAGCTTCATCAACCTACGGCAGCTGTTCTTTCCCTGTGGTATGTTATGACATGCCTGTTAAATCCTTTTCAAGGCTGACAACATTAACTCTCCCTGATATTAAGTGATATTCTAACAGACACATACCCTCAAATGCGAACAAACACACGCCTCATACATATCTGATCAGGAGAGCGAGAGAGAAAACAACAACAACAACAACAACAACACGCTCATCACCTTTCCTGTCATTTTCTTCTTCCTTCCATCATTACGGTACATAAGGGGATGAGTGGGGAAAAAACATGTCTATTATGAAGCTCTCTATGCAGTTCGGAGAAAGACCAAGTGTGGATTGGAATATCATTTTTAACAAATAAAGTCTTGCCGGCAAATGTATTTTAAACGAGGCAGCACATTATGGTGCTAGTGTAAGAGCCACAGAGAACAAATTGTGAATAAATTGTGGTATGAGAACAAGGCCACACAGGGTGATGGATGTGAAGCCCCACTCTTTCATAGCTGCCCTGTTGCTCGCCTAGACTGCAGCTATACATTTTTAATCGATTAGTTACACTTACATGTTATAACTTATGCCTTGCTGAGCGCTTGGCATTGGCTTTGTAAATAAATTCTAAGTTACGTAGGCTCTACAAGTGCCTGCAAGAAGCTTTTGCCCCAGCAAAACAGAGCAGAGTAAACCAGAGAAAAACTTTTTTAATGCCATTATCACCAGTGTTTCTCAGTGATTTAGTCTAGATGGGATCCACCACGTCAGTCGTTTTCACGGACTGCGTACTCACGCATCAGTAAATAACCTAAAAAGTGCATTAATGCTGTGTAATTTTCCAAGTTGCTGAACATTTCGTCATATTCTTTGGACAAAGAAGACGAGATTGTGCCACCTAACAATAAAACATGAAAAGAGAAAATGTTTGATTTTATATAGCCATGTTAACTCCCGGCTAATTACAATGCTATTAACACACTGCATTCTCTCTGGACATGTAGGTGGTAAACGACTGAAAATGTTTTCTACCCATTAGCCGTTGAACTTCTTACTCATAAAACTTTCTTGATGACGCCAATTCACAAATCAAGAAGCCCGGCGCATCTCCTCAGACTACATCGAGATACGCTATCTAGTGTGGAAAGCATAACATTGACACATCATGTAGTAAAACTCTATTACTCCACCTCCCAGAGTAAAAGTTATGAGTTCTACTGCACAGCAATGCAAAACGCTACGAGGCAGCAGTGACGGCTTACTACTGGATCATGCTGCAGTGACCGAGGGAAGCCTAGCCATGTGGAGCATGTAGGAGGGCACTATATAATAAGGGACTGTAATGTTCAAATGTTCTTGCTTGTTAGGGTAAAAATGTGTTGAGGGTTGTTTGTCTTATTCTGTGTCAGGAAATGTGGGTGTTATGTTTGGGTGTTGGTGACTACGAGGTGGACGTCATGTGTTCAGTGCTGTGTATGTGCTTGTTCAGCTGGTGTTTCAATAAAAGAGCACTTCCCTCAACAACATTGTGTTTTACTCAATAAGGACACCACAATATCAGGTTGTCTACCCACAAAGAGCTTCCAGCATTTATTTTTTATTTATGTATTTATATTTTTTCGCACTGAAGTAGGGGCTGCAGGGTGTCCCACAGGTCTGGTGGGAGAACCCGAAGGGGTGAAGCCAAAGGGAGAACCTGGGGGACGGACTTGGGAGAAGAAACTGGTGGGAGAACCCGAGGTGAGGTTCAAGGTTGAAGGTTTAGGTTGTGGAGATGACTAGACAGAAGCTTTGTATTCATGACAATGTGAGCTATTGTTTTTATTCATAACAAAACAATATTTTTCTTTGTTGTGTTACTGATTTTGCTCAATCCTATGAGGTCAATACAGAAACAGCTTTAGCCACTGGCCACTGCCTTCATACCTAAAAATTATGAGCAGACATCATATTGGTCCTCTTCTCACTCAGACGCAGAGCCAGTACTTTTATTACAGTCCTTATCAGATTGGCAGAAAGCTTTCTTCTTAATTAGTTTGTCCTTCATATCTCTTTCAATTACCATCAGTCCTTTATTACAGTGAACAATGACTAATCACACAACTGACTAAGGTTCACCAGGTCTGACATGACTGGTCTTTATCCTGCACTTCACTGCACCAGT